>BGPR01003867.1:91415-103016 GCA_013235015.1 Araneus ventricosus
TATACAAATACAAAGTTCAGCTAGATAAAAACTAATTGATAATAAATCTCAATAAAACTAACTCAATTACAAAGGTGTCAAAATGTGTAAAAAAATTAGCACTTTTTTCCAATTTTATCTAAAGAAAGGACTAATTACGAAAGAAAAATTACGCAACTTACCTAAGAAAAGAACTAATTGCTCTTTTGATCAAATAGAATCTTTTCGATACTGAAAAATTCCTTTTGTGCGTCTAGACGCATTCCAAACTTCTCATTTACTTTTTCTTTCACATCTTTGAGGAAATATTTGCCCCATAAGCTCATTTTTACGATAAATATTAACATTTCACTCTTAAAAATATGGAAAAAGTAAAAAACCGAAGAAGTTCGAAATGAAAAAAAAATGGCGCAGATTTAGAACTGAATATAAAAGATTCTACCTCATGCTCTCTTTTTAATGAAATGCGAAATATTTTGCATTTTGAATACGCAAACCCTTTTATGTTGCGTTATTTTATTACTTTTTCCATCTTTTCAGGTTCCGAAAATGATTTTTTAACGGAAGTCTTGAATCTGCTTACTCTTCTAAAGGTTGTTTATCCTTCTCCGAGAATGTTTCAAAGAGTATCGCTTCCTCACATCGAAGTTGGCGGGAAAAAAGGGAAAAATAGAACCGCATTAGCAAAATGGCTCACTTAAAAGCTTTGAATGCTTTCCAAGCTAAATATAATTTATGAAAGAAAAGTTAAGTAGAGAAATATTCAATGGAAATAATTTCTAAAGCTGCTAACATCATTTTTGAATATTATAGAATTACTAATGGTATTTTTTTCATATTTTGGTATTTTAATGCGCATTAAATTTTCCTGCAGTACCTTTATTATTTTTTCCTTATAATCGTGTTGATAAAAGTAACTTTCAGAATATTAATGTGTATGTTGATTTTTCAGTTTATATTTTTAGATTGAAACATTTCCGAGAAAGTTTACTTTTATCAAACGTGTTTTAAATCGCACTTCTAAATATTTATTTAAAAAGAGATTTGAAGTCTTATTCCGCTTCGATGAGCAAAATTAAAATATTTTTATGCATTTTATTTATATTATCACGCTACTCACAGCTCAAATGCAATGCAATCATTAAAATTCCAAATGCATTATATTTATAGCAAGGTATACTAAAAAAGTCGTCATTTTTAATACTTAGAACAACATTTCTACTATCGAAGGATGTAATCTCAAAATATCCTTTAACAATTATTCATAAAATGAGAAGCCGCTCTTTTCTTAGCGAACTAAAAAGAAGAAAATTATTTTTTTAAATCAAAAATTAATTTTTCCTTCTTATCACGTGCAGTTTGATAATCAGTCAGTCAACGTTCACCTTGCTTTAGTCCACATGATCTGACTAGTTTGAATGATGTGAAAAAAAGCATTACATCTGATTAATAGCAAATTTAATTGGAAAAGGGAATAATGCTATCGTAAATTAATATTCAATAATCAATAGCTAATGATATTCATTCTTTCCTACATATCAAATCAACCACCATTGAGCAGATTGCGGAAAGAGAAAAGGCTGACATCCTAGAACAATGCAAGAAAACTGGCAATTAAGTATCAAATGAGATGATAAATTTGTTTATCATGTGACCGTGACGTCACGAAATTCTACTCCATCTGATACTAATAGTTCTACGGCAGACTTCGCGTAGAGAAAAAAATCCAAGAACTGCTCTTTATCACAGTCTTTAAAACGTTTAGTTATTTTTTGTTTCAAATACGAATTATCAACACAACTCTCCGATTTTATCAGTATTCACAAAATTACAACTAAATGTCCCGTCGCTATCAAAATGACTCAAATGTTTATTGGTACCAAACTCGGCAAACATTGAAGCCATTAAAGTTACCGCCATCTTGATAAGGAATCAAAAATTAAAAGTCCTTAAACAAACGTCGTTTTTAATGACTTCAAGGAACATTCCTTTCCACGCGTTTTATCGTAACTGCGTAATAAACAAGTTTACAAACATACGAAATGCTGACCGGTCGATTGGAAATATTACCTCGATTTGCTCGATGTACAAGTAATATAAAAACATTCAAGATTTTGCTAATTTGAAGGTAGATTTCTTAAGGCATTTTTAGAATGTGTCCCGGAGAGTTACATCTTTGTTAATATTTATGTTAATCAGTACAGCTTTAACTGTATCTTTAACCGAGGACAAATCAATATAAATTTTCGATCTCCAATGCAGAGCTGTGTAAAATTAGATGCTGGATTCGAAACTTGATGTTGTTTCTTGGACAATTTACACCCCGAACACAACACTGGCGAATAGGATGGCTTTATCTCAGTCACTACCGATGGAACCTTATAACGACGTAGTAGAAACCGTTACTTCGAACCTGGATCGATTAGAAATGTTCTTTGGAACGAATAATGTGCCACACGATAAGAAGGTACCGACCACGATTACGCTGTTGTTGGTTAAAACCTACACATTATTGAAGAATCTGGTGGAACCCAGAAAAGCCAAAGGATAAAAGTATTCAAGAATTGACTGCCATTCTGGAGAAGCAGTTGAACCCAAAACCATTGGCTATTTCGGAGTGCATTCGTTTCCACAAGCTTAACCATGCGGAGGGGGAGACTGTGACGGAGTTTTGTGCCCAGCTGAAGAAACTTTCGGACAGTTTCTCAATGATAATCTTCCAGATAGATTTGTGTGACTTTCGCAGCGAAGCTATTCAAAAGAAGCCATTGTAGGAAGCGGACCTCACCTATGAAAAAACAGTAAACATTGCTTTAGCTATGGAAACGGTTGCAAGAGATGCCAATGAATTTCATACCATGAGTGATCCTAAAAATGTGCATAAAGTGCATCATGCCAGAAATTCTACTAAAAGTTCCGGTTTTTTAGAGTGTCAACAAAACCGCAAGGTGAAACTGGTGCGAGACAAAACCAGGCGGACTTTTAGAAGGAGGTTTTCCGGTGTGAAAGCTCATTGCATTTTGCCAATGCGTTGTAAAAAATGTGAGTTTAAAGGACATATCGAGTCCCACTGCTGAACGAAATTAAAGAAAAACTTACGCCAAATAACTGACGAAACTGAAATTATGCTTTGAATATCTCTGAAAGTAAAGATAAAATAACGTTAATAGTTTGATTAATGATACACCAGTGAAAACACACTGGTAACTTACACCCCGAACACAACAGAGACGAAACAACGGGCTTCTGCAGACTCTCATGACTTTTTCATGACTCTTTTTGTCTGCTAACCACACTTAATATCCTTTATTTTCTTCCAGAATGGTCCATAGCTATAAAAATGCAGGGAGACGCGAAGAAAGCATGGTGAAATAGCTACGAAAAACTGCAACTTCAGCTGCTGCAAGACGCACTTAATGGCTGCTGAGTCTTATTCTCTTGTTTAGATCACATTAAAAGGGAGGGAAAGGCGATAATCCAGAACAGAACGAAAAAGCCAATAAAAGAAAATTATCGTTTCTATAGCCATGGATGTTGGTAAAATTAGATAGAAATAATCATGGAAATCTTCGCTATATGTTTTGTTTTTTCTTCTACACGTTTAAATGCATATATGCAATACAATTAAATTTAAGTATATTTTAAATAGTTTTTTTAACATTATAATGTTTAAAGGCTTTCATACTATCTGTAAATTGCCACATGTGTGATGCGAAAATCATGAATCTATAACAGATTTTGAGAAAAGGTATGTAAATTAAATTCATGGGCTGCATGAGATGCAGCACAGCATACCTTTAACCCGCCTTCAAAATTGCTTAGTGGGCATGACAAAACTTCTCTTGAATAAACGCGGAATAGAATTTCTATAGATGTTCACAGTCCCTCTTTGAAACATACAGAAACACAATAATCCCACAATCAGTCCGCATATTTACGGATCCTACTATGGTTTGGATTTAGGACGCTTTTCATTGGCTCTCAGCTTCACGTGACTTCGCTTGCTTCTGAATGATGTCATATTAGCGCGCTTAGTTTGGATTTCGATTTTTGTCTTAGCTATTGTATCATGGAAAAACCAAAATTATCTTTTAATTACGATTATTTGGATATTTCTAAAGGGAATGATGTATTCAAGATAAAGATAATTTTGGTTTCTCCATGATAAAATAGCTAAGACAAAAATCGAAATCCAAACTAAGCGCGCTCCTATGACATCATTCAGAAGCAAGTGAAGTCACGTGACGCTGAGAGCCAATGAAAATCGACCTAAATCGAAACCATAGTAGGATCCGTAAATATGCAATCAGTCCCACTTGCCTTTTTTTCTCCTTCTGCATCTACATAAACTGTTTTTCTTGGTCTTCATTTTTCTATTATTTCATGAGTTTCCTTTCGAAAAACCACCTTTTCAACCCCTTTCTTCTCTCTCCCGTCAAAATCACGGGGTGAGGTTTCGCATTCTATTTCTCGTGACCTTGATATTTCCGGAGTGGAGAGTTCAAAGGTAACGCACCAAAAATATTAAAAACAATCCATTTCTTATACCCGGAAAAAAAATTTTATTTCTAATTTTAAATACCAGATGGTAGTACCAGAATATTTATAATGCAATTGGAGATAGTTGGTTGTCGCAATAACCCTAGTTGTTGGTTTTTCTAAAAACTTTTCTTAATTTCAAGCTAAAAAAAAAATTCCAAAAATTAAAAATAATTACATTTAGTGTTCATATACTTATTTTTATACAATTTTCTTGAATAAAAATATAAGCACTTTTTTCATTGTTTTCATGAAAATTATGCGATCGTTAAGGAGTTAAATGCTTTTTTCCTAGCCAGGCGGTAGACTTTTGATAGTTTATTAGAAAACTTGTGATTTTAGTATCTAATGAAGACAATAGATGGCAGCCCCAGTTTTTAATTTTTTTTTCTTCTGGATTTACATATTCATATTATTTTCATAGGAAAATCTACCCCTGAAAGGATAAGCATTGAATGAAGCAGGTCCGAATTTATAAATTTTATTAATAAGTTGTTTTTTTTACTTGTCTTTCTTTATTATCTGCAGCTTTAATTAGGAGCGGTTTCTGTCGATATTCTTTCGTTGGGAAATAAACTCTTGTCGATAAAATCACTTAAATGTGTTATACTTTTCATACGACTACATTGAGAAAACACCAAATGCTGCCTATCTTATTTAATGATAAAAAAAAGAGAAAATATCTAAAAAAGACAAAAACACCAATAATAGAAGCAATTTATTTGGTGTACGCATCAACCAGGAAAAAATTGCGAGGTACAAAGATATAAATGCAAATTAAGGGAAGTTTTAATTGTGAAAGAGGCGAAAACATAATATTAACAAAAACGAATGAAAATGAACGAGGAGGAAGAAGAATCTGGTGGATGATGTCATCTGAGGCCTTCATCCATGCAGATTCAAATTTAGAATAGGTTTTCTGTCGAGGAAAAACGACTTTAAGGTCTAAATTTGAATTTTCCTCCAAGGCCTGAACATATTCCGGAACAAATTAGAAAGAAAAACATTTATCCACAAAAGGAGAAATTCAAAACAGTTTTTTAAACATAGTCTGAAAAAAGGGCTTAAAATATCTTGTTGTGGAATGGAAAGAAAGGGTTTGACGAACTGCTTATTTAATACTATTAAATTTCAGAAATTGAACATCTTACACTAAATGTCAGAATTTTGCACTTTAGTAGTTCTGATATGATTTAACTTAACCATTCACCACTGAAACTGAGGTCAAAAGCAGCGTTAGTATAAATTCCATAATAATTTGAATTAAAATATATTTCCTTGTCTCGAAACTATTCAAACCTTTTTCATTATTATTTACATTGTTTTTTGATAATAACCCTTGTGCCTTTTTGACTGATAACGTGCAAAAAATATCTGAAATATACCACAACCAAATTCCATTTCATTTTATATTGTTTTGTATTTGGTATCGGAAAAATGAATGATATTGTTCCGGATGGAAAACAAAGATTATAATAGAAAACTCATTATATACGATATATAGTTTGAATTTCAGTTGAACATCGCTTTGTATTCTCAAATAAATACACGTCCTTATATTAAGGTTATTTTTAGCACACTGGAAATATCAAACGGGGAAAAGAGATTTTTACTTGCCTACATAAAATCGAAGAACTGATATTGATAAGGTTTAAATTTCATGAAAACAGCGTCTTTCGAAATAGTATTTCTTTTCATTGACGACTGTTTTTATGAAAATATTTTTTGCAGCTGAACCTTAGCAATGAATATCACTCATAAATTTTATATGCTTTTTTAAAAAGGTATGATGTTTCTCTCCTATGATAATTTATTCATGGTATTTCCCTAATTTATTTAGTATCTGTGGGATTTCATATGCTTCAGATTTCTCAAAGGAATGGAAAATGGGAACAATTTTTAGAGAAACTAACAATTTCGTGAAGACAATTTGTTCCTTAGTTTTAAAAAACAAAGATGAATTGTCTGGTTAGGTTAGGTGAAATGGATAACATTCCTGGAAAGTTAGTTACGCAGCTTCCAATAAAAATATTTAGATGAAAATGAAACCATTGCGAAAAGAGTTGCCTATTTAGATGAAAATGTTTTTCCAGGAAGAATTGGCTAACAAATTTTTGAAGAAAAAACCTCGAAGTACGAACGAGATGCGTTTCATATAGTGAATAACATTCGGAAAACCTCATTAAGTTATTCTGTAAAAGCTACAAGAAGAAAAATATGCAGTCTTTTCCAGAAATTGGAAAACATTTCGAAGTTTTGGTAATTTGATTCAGTTTTCTCTCAGAATAATATTAGACTCGTATCTTCCAGATAGAAAAACAGATACGTAAGAATATTTCAGATAGAATAACAGATACATTTTTCGTTTTACTAAAATTCTACAGAATTTACATAGACTTCTAATAAACTCAATTTTCAAAACACTAATTATCTGGGGATAGTATTAAAATATTTTATTGAAGTATTGCTACAGTTACAAAAACAGAATGAAAATCATAGAACTTTTCATAGCGAAGTATTAATATTAGCGCACATGAATAATTAAAAATAGCTTTCAACTATACATTGCCAACCAGACACATAGTTTGTTTAAAACTAAAATTTACCTACTAATTATTGTACATTTGGTAGATTTAATCGAATTTGAATAGTACTTCGGTTGGAATTCTTCATTTTCAATTTTGACGGTTCTGATCATTTCAGAACGGATTTGTTTCGCCTGACGTACTCTTCGTCGTTGTTTTTGGATTTTTTGGTTTCTTCCATTTTATATCTATGGCTTCTAGGTGCAATTCTTGTCGCAACAGGAATGTTATTTCTGGTAACATTGGTTCTAAGCTAATAGGAATTGGTTCGAAGCTACTATAAGCCCGCTTTGCTGGAAGCGAAGTCATTGATGTTTTTTAAGTTAAAAAATTTTGCACTTCACCCATTTCAGATACCGCAGGCATCGCAAGCTCAATCTCTCCTTTTCAGATACCGCAGGCATCGCAAGCTCAATCTCTCCTTTTCAGATACCGCAGGCATCGCGTGCGCAAAAAACCAATGAAAAGTTCACTGCGCATCCAAAACAGTACTTGGCGACGCCCAATGAAATTGCGCCAAGAAAATTGGCGAGAAACAAATCCGCATCATACACTCCAGGTTTATCATTATTATGGAATCCAATTCATCACACTTTCACAACCTGATGACGCCTCTCATAATGAATCAAAACCAAACTATTTAAACGATTAATTCATAAATAAGTTCTGAAAATATTATATCGTCATCGGCAGCACACAATTGTACAGAGTTGTTTCAGAACTCTAATGCATCATAAAGTTATTGAAAAATCGATTAAGAAACTCCGTTTTCACAAACATGAATTTAGAAACTTGTAACAAATAAAGCTAAATAAAAGATAGTAAAATCATTTAACTCAAAGCGTTTTTCTTCATTGCAATGTTTTATCAAAACAAACTTCACATGGAATTAGACTTTTTCGTTCCGTTACTAACCTTTTGGTCCATCTATAGAACATATTCTTTATTAAAATATTAAGACAATGCCTTCAACTCATTTCATTTGATACTAAGCACAAAGTAGAAATGTTCTTGAAAGTATTCAACCTAATTGCCAGCAATCGAGCGTCATCATTAGAAAGGAACGCAAATCACCTTCAAATACGAGTTTATTTCTAATAGACCAGCTTTCGCAACTTGAACACATTTCATAACACTGCTCCGCACATAGCCTTCAATGTAACATCCTGTTACTCTAAATTGCAAGCATCACGCGAGTTGGAGAATTAATAGAAAATTTCGCCATTTTCGCAAACCCATTCACGTTCTCAGAGCGAGTTATCCCTAACGGATTATTCTTGGAAAATAATTCGAATGCATTGCAGCGAGTTCGGTTCCTATCCTTTATTCTTGTTCTTGCTCGTTTTTATTTCGAAAAGAATAGTTTTACTTAGCCGCTCTGTTCCTTCAACACATGAATAGTTTCTTTCTTTGGAATAAATAACGTCTGAATCGCTTGCAATTGAAACATAGAATTTTGGTGATGATACAGAAAATAGTGGATGCGCAGCAAATAGGAAGTTCACAGTTCGAAAATAATTTTGTTCTGGAATAAAATTTGCTGTTACATCTTTCGAATGATAGTATTTGCTTCTAAAACCTTCATATTTTCTACATCAATTCATATCTAAATAATTCTGTAAAATACAACTGCTAAAGTATAGTTCGTAATAAAACTAATGTCTATATTTCAACGTGTTTTCTGCAGAGTTTTTTATTATCACATTCGAATAATAAAAGGTTTTTTTTAAAAAAAAAAAAGCTTATATTAACATGCTAAAAAGACAGAAATTAATTTTTTGGCAACCGATCTGGAGATCAAAACAAAATTGTACAAACGTGAGAAGTTGAAAAAAATATATACTATTTAAATTATAGTTTTATTACATTTCTAATATATTTTTAATAAATGTCTAGGAATTTTATTTCTTACCATATTGATTGATTTCATTGTGACTTTATTTCTTCACAATAAATATTGTTTGTTGCACCTCGCGCTTTGACATGCTGTAACATCCAGATTTGCGATAAAAAATTGCTAACTACTGTTCATTTATTAACCGCTTAAGGCTTTATCCCAAGTTAACTCGTCTTAAATACCGTAGATTACAAAATAACTCTGTTCTTAAGCGGTTAAAAAATATTTTGTTCAAAAAATTGTTGATTAATTGTTTTATTGAAAATTGTTTACAATAATGAAAGCATAATTTTAAGACATTTTTATATTTATTATTTTCTATTTTTTAGCCTTTGGTATATTATATCAAAAAGAAACAGCAAGCAGACATCTTTTTCGTCTGGTTAGAAGATGTAGGAGGATCCAACAGTAATCAGAGGCTCTACATATTATTTACAAAGCTGTAAAGTTGTTTCCCTGACATACTAACATTGACTTTAAATTTGGTGACCATTTTGGCGACTTGGCGACAAAAGGAATTTTCTAGAAAAATCCTAAACTGTGGACCTACCTCTACTGAGAACCAGAAATGTCTTGAACCTTCTAAAGATTACATCACTTCCTATGCATTGACGTTACTTCCTGTTGAGAAGGTATAAAAGCAAGCTCTCAAACCAAGAGAGTCAGTTGGAGTTCGATTAGCAAGCAAGCTGGTGAGCTAATAAGAAATCTTGAAAGTGCTGCGACTGAGAGTTATTGGTGAGCTCAACTGTTAATTTATACAAGTGCCGTTTAATTGTGTTACCTCTGCTACGTTAGTTAGTGTTTTCTACTGGAATTTTCGCAGAATAAAGCTTCATTTACTTCTTTATTATCTTGATCGTTAATCTGCATTCACGTACACACACCAGACGGTTGGTGTAACAATATAATATGAAGACAGAGCTCTACCATGGAGAGTCTACTTTAACTTACTACCCTTTAAGGTGGGTTTGCACGAGGCCTAATATTGTCGGATTATAACATGCAGTTGTCTCGTCGGGACAAGAACTTGCCATTGTCCGCTCTTTCTACGCATGCGTGAATTTTTTGTCGATATAATACTGGCCTCGTGTAAACCCACTTTCAAAGACGATAGAACAAACGTCGCTTTTCTTGGAAGAGGACGTGCCAGAAGTGGTGATTAATGGTCATCCACATAATCAAAATATTTCATGTCAAAGGGGATACTTAAACTGGATTAAATACATTGCAAAGGCAGAGGAAAATGTCGAGAAATGACGTCTTTATCCAACCTCTAACTTTGTTTATCTATTGCTAAGAAGTAATAGTTTTCGACTTACCGTCGCACTTCAATTCTTTCACATTAGTATCAAGATGAAATATTAAATTACAGTCGATTTATGTTCGTGTATAACTGAAACTTTTGATGTAGATATTCTATTACGTTTTAAACTACTGCTTTGAATAAAGTTTCGTCATCGAGGTTATTGCTTTTTCGAAAACAAATGATAGCACCATGCTTTCAACAAAATCACAAAAAATTTTAAGAAATTTTTAAATGAAACTATGACTTTTAAATTATTATTTTCAATATTACTTAGAGTCCTTGTGGATTTACTAAATAAGCAACAGGTGTATCCCAAGTCGCAGTATACAAACTCTTCAAATTACATCGATAATTATTGCTTTCCCCATACTGAAAACTCGAGCATAAACCAATTATGTAATAATTTAATTTCTCTTTTTCTTGCTTTGCTTTGAAACCTCATGCATGGCTTTGCTTAATGGATCACGAGAAGCAGAATCCAAACCCTTAAAATTACATCAGTACTAGTCGTTTTCCCCATACTTGGAAACCAATATCAACCAATAGCATTGGAAGAGTAATAATTGACCTTTCCTAGCCATAGCATCACTGTTAACAACTTTATGGTGCAACTAAATACAGAGCATTGAAAACTAGTGTCTTCTAAAACAAAGCACGCATGGGCGCATGAATTCCAAAGTATACTATTGCAATCTAATTACTTTTAGGCCACAAAGTTTACATTTCGCGGACATGGATATACCGTAATTAATGGGGACAGTTATGATGTTTCAGGTATTCCACACAACTGAACGGCATTTCCATCTCGTGTAACTGTTCTCTGCCACCTGCTGAGGGTCGCCCATCCATTGTGAGGTGGTATCTCCTTGCCACAGGGCTTTCTCCTCCTCCCAATTCATTCCAGAACCGTAATGAAACATTCCCGGACCATCTATGTCCGGCCTGCCTGACCTCTCGGCCATCCAGTCTAATCTGTATCAGGGAGGCCCATTCTTTATGGGGGCTGACCGGTGGCCGGCCACAGATAAGGCCCTCTTGAGGGCACTTGGGAAGGGAGGGGGCCTTTAAAACTTGGAGGGCGTAATGGAAGGATGGGCTATGGATTAGCTTCCGCACTGCGTGAAGGTTATCTGAGGATATTGTTCCGGAAGGAAATGAAATGATTTCCATCTGTTAAGCTTGAATTCTGTTACGTTTGTCTGCAGTCAAGATTGCCTATGGCAATAAATACTAATTTTATGATCCGGATCCTGAATATACATGTTAATAAACTGCTATGATTTCAGATCTGA
>BGPR01003867.1:111557-123397 GCA_013235015.1 Araneus ventricosus
GGCGTTGAAGTGGAGAGTGTCATTTTTACCGCTCTAAGGCACGTTTTTGAAAAATGATCAGTTGTCGTTGATTAAAATCGAGGTTGCCCGTGACAAAAATGCATCCGAATGCTGTTAGGAATTACGTGAAGCCTGTAGCTACAATGCATTAAAGTATAGGAAGGTTGCACGATGGGGCAAAGTGTTTCGTGCGGGTCTAAATGAGACTGGGGATTTGCACCTCACAAGCCGGAGGTCCATTCCTCAACATCAGATTGACATCGTGAGTTGTATTCTTTCTATAGACCTTCGATGAACTGTTTGGGAATTATCTGTGGAGTTTTTCTCAGTCATGAAAAGGCGTGGCTCAAACTGAAGAAATGTGAATGTTACGGCGCTTCGTTGCTGTCATCCTCAAACAGCACCTTGCCAACGGTGTCCTTATAGCTTCCCGACATTTGGCAAAAGATACGAAACTTTGCTGGTGATTATATTGAAGGAATGTAATGCAATTTTACTTGCAAGTTCATTGTAATTTTTTTACTATATATCCCAGATAGCAATTTTAGCTTGCAACAAAGTTGTAGCAATCTTGCTCTGCAAATCTGCAAGCTTGCAACAAATCTGACACGACAAGAGTAGCTTGAAACAAGTTTGAAGCACGTTAACGTAAGCTTCGAAGTCACCGCGCGTCAAATTTGCCACGTCAAACTCATTGCAAACTATAGCAAAAACAGACGAACGCAACCTCGGATTAGAACTCGCGACCTACCGCTTCCTAATCTGACGCTCTAAACCACACGGCCAGCTAGACTCCGAGAGGAGAAGATAGATTGTGCTAATAGATCGCGCATACGATTTATTTTAAACTCTTTTCTTGATTTCATTATTTTTTTTAATTTTGTGTTGAGATTATGATTTTAAATCAAAGAGAGAGCGATTTTCGCTAATAGCTACGTTTTACTAGTAGAATAAATTATGAAATTAGGGTTCAAAAGTAATTACTTTTAAAATGGGACAAAATATGCAAGTTATTATTTTTCAACAAACATTGACTGTTTTTTAGGTTTAATTTTGTTCACAAATGTTAAAAGTTCAACATTAATAAAAAGGCGATATAGTTTTCTTTAAAGTGCGAGTTCTATATTTAGTAAAAAGAAAATGTTTCAAAAATTTTTTTATAAAAAAGTTAGTTTTTTCACAAATTATCAATGATTTATTGAATTAATTAAAAGAAGGACGGTCTAGGAGATGCTATTAAAAATCGGATGTTTTTTAAAAACAGAGAAAAAGATTATCTCTTAGTGTGCTATCACCTTTGCAGCAAACTTGTTCTGCAATCGTGCTGTGAACTTGTCATGATACCTTCACTGCAAACTTGCATTGCAAGGAGGGGTGGCGCTAGTTGTCTATTTTCGTCGCAATTTCGCCTCGTTATTTTGCAGCAGTTTCGCTACAACATCGACGCGTCAAATTTGCCATGACAAGATAATATCAAGTGAAAATCAAACTTGCTGCAAATGTACGTGCTATCTGGGATGTTGCCACTACTTTATTTACAACCCTCGTTGAACAATCTCCTTATTACAAATAAAATATACCATTTTTACCTTAAAATGGCAGTGTTCGTGCAAAATAGACGAAGTGAATCGGTTCACTCTAACTTTGAACGTATGGTAAAGGCCAAAACAACACCGTGTACCGCTAAGCATTCCAAATAGACCAGAGTTAAATTCTAGTATATAGACTGTCAAATTATAGCAAACTATTAAGATAGCAAAGCAAAAAAAACGAAAATAACACTGAAGCTCATTGGACGATAACATTCCATAACAGTAACCACATCCCACGCGAAAATAAAATAGTTAACCGGCTAATTACTTCGCAAACTCCAGTTCCACCAAAACATTACAAAGCGTGAAA
Organism: Araneus ventricosus; assembly: GCA_013235015.1. Classification (NCBI taxonomy): domain Eukaryota; kingdom Metazoa; phylum Arthropoda; class Arachnida; order Araneae; family Araneidae; genus Araneus; species Araneus ventricosus. The sequence continues at coordinate 113,460 of BGPR01003867.1, forward strand.
AAAGTTTATTAAACAAAACAAGGAATAAAAATTAATTAAATCCCGGATCCGGACAACAACAATAAAAGGGAAAACTTCTTGAACTAAGTAATTTCAACTGAGGCGGAAACGGAGAGCAAGCCCCATTACACCCCTGGCAACCAGAGGAACCTCATTCGAGCACTTAAAACGCGACATCGCCCACATAAATCCACGTCCAGGAATGCCTTTCATTAAAATCCTTTCTTTTATTATTCCGGGAAAAGCAGGAGAGGAACGAGCATGCGTTCCAAACACCCTTTCTCGAATAAACAGGCCATCCAGCGGGCGTTGGAACGAACAGTCTCTCTGGCGGTTAATAATCCGGAACGACATTCCAACTTCCTCCGAGCCACAATGGCCCCGGTGTCGGCATTCGACGAAAACAAACATTTCCCCGGAAAACTCTTTTGCTCGCGATGAAAAGAAAAACGAATAAAAACTGCTGAATGAAGGAATAATAATAGCAAAAATAAAGAATGAAGTTTCCCGCTTTTTTTATTTATTTTTACGGAAGAGGCTTTTTACGAGCAAGCATCATCGCGGCGCCAATTACGGAGTGGATGTCCTTTTGTTCGCCAACGGCGGCCATATTTCAGTTTTCAATTTGGAGTTGCTCTTTGCTTTCGCGGAAAATCGTCTGCCAAGGGATCGGAGAGGTCCCGCAACAATGGGCATCCTTTGGCACCGAAATTCTAAACAACGAAGAAGCTACGAGCTTGATACAGATTGAGGGTGGCCTTGGTGCAACACACAGAATCCTATGTTGCGAATATGCTGCCAAATATTAATACTCCAGAATCCAAAAGACATCTTGGAGTTTTTGTGCACTAAAATCCTTTCAAAGCCATGGCAATTTTTCATGATAAAATAGTTACTTGGTATTCTTTCAAGTGTTTTCAATTCCTGTGACAATAAGCCCCCTTGGCATTAAAATTATGCGCACATGTGAAAGCTATAATTGCGGAGGCAGGCAATAAATGGAAATAACCAACCAAATGTTATTTAAATTTTTGAATATAGTTAGGACTCATCTGTTTTTGAAATCGTTTCAGAACATGACATGATAAAGATAAAATATTCAGAATATCTTTTTATTATTAGATCTGCCTTCGCCCAACACAGGGGGAAAACAAAAAGGAATGCGAGATAGTCACTTTAGATCTTTCTTGGTATAAACCTCAAGAAACACGAAACATACAAACCAATTGAATGGGTTAGAAGCCTAACAGTGGTAGTCTGAAACTCTCAATTTGAGATAATCAAGTTTTAGGTCTGGCCAAAACACCACAGCATACCCTCAAACTCGGAGCCTAAACGGCTCCCTGTCGGTTGGATGAGTATGTGTTAAACTTTGTTGAAAAGCAAAAGCAAAAATAAATTACATCATGATATATAAAAGCACGTAAAAGGGAACATAATTATACATGAACAAAGAAGAATGTAATGAAAAGTACATAGAGGGTTACAATCCGAGTATAAGATAAAATATATACACAAGAGGAGTTATCATGTGAGTGCAGTGGAAGGGTAGAATGTTTCCTTTAGTTGCATTGTTTCACACAGTTGCAGCTCCATGATTCGGGGCTGTTAGTGTTGTTCGATGCGACGATAAGACCATCACTTACTCCAGCCTAGAAATAGATGCTTCCAAAGATTCACCTCCCGGAACCAGAAATTTGATGAATACCCAGTTAAACAGCAGAGCACACCAGCTTAAGAACAGCAACTACTATCACCAATTCTTCCGTAATTCATTCGAAAAATTCACCCTTCACATCACTGCCAACCCTGGAGTAACAATTCCAGTGATCCCTAAATATGAATAACAAGACAGAACAAAAAACCAGTCCCGCGATTTTTAGGATGGTTGCGACAATAGTCATCAATATAATAGGTTGTAATACATTATCAATTCTTCCTTAGGTCTGCACAGGTGCTTCTCTTCAATATTCATACAAATTTAAAAAATTCATGAAACCAGTGATGGGGAGCTGATACAGTATTACTCTTACACTCAGTGGCGAATCCAGGATTCGGGCCGGGAGGGGGGGGCTGAGGTCTAAATCTGTATCATTGTGAGGCAGATTCCAAGACCTCATGGCGTTATGTAAAACCAAAAACACCCAACTTTAACAGACGCTGACTCCTGCATTAAGAATCAAAATACACACAATAGTCAATAATTTATAATAATGAAATAATAGCCCAAAAGAAATTGTTTTCGGACCGTCGTCAAGACTACAAGAATACAAGCATTGGAATGACTACAGTATTAAATTCGGCCCTCAACTAGAAAGCAATGTCGTCACGTTTTTATTATTTTTTAAAAAAGAGAAATTAAGAACAAATAGTTATAGTGATTTTAAATAAAATAAGGAATTCTGGTTTAGTTCTGGGGGGTTTGCAGCCCCATAGCCCTCCCCCCTGGAATTGCCTCTGCTTACACCCAATATTAACAAATACATTTATCTAAACGATTCATATAAAAGGCGAAAATTTGATTTATTCTGTTCTCAAAGATTCAATTGATTAAACCATATAGACCAATACAGACTGCACTTGTCCTCTACATGAAACAATAGCTTTTTATCTAAATCAGTGTGATGGGAGAAGCTTCAGTTATTGACCCTAAAAATTTCCTTCCCACAGTATCTTGATTTGGAGATACTCATGAATTTATTTATTCATGCATCCAAAAATCTGCTGAATAACTGAAAATCGGATTTACCAAGTCCATTTATTATTATTTAAGAATTATTTGTTAAGTAAACTATATAGGTATAATTATATAGATTGAATTGAAAATCAGATTTACCAAGTCGATTTATTATTCAAGAATTATTTGTTAAATTACATAGATGCGTCATTTAATAGTTATAATTTGAACTCATGAAGCGCCCAGTAAAATAGTACAATGTTTAATTATATATAAACTTTAATGGATTAAGACAACAATTAATCTACAGTTTTGTTCAAAGTTCTTAGTCTTTAAACCCAGCCTGTGGTTTCGTGTGCCTCAAGTATTTGCAGATGTGCGGGAATTAATTGTCCTTCGGGAATCGACTTTGTTTTTCTTGGGGAGCCCATTAATGAATGTTCGTGAGAATATCACAGGCGGTATTTAGTTAAACACCCTTGCTGTCTGTCTATGCAAAATGTTGACGCGTTCTTGACGCTAATAGCCCCTAATAAATTTCCTTAAATGCGGGTATTGAGAAGCATGATCTCATAAACTTATGATCACAGATTCCTACAAATGCCTGGTCTTATAATAAGGAACATAAAACTCGGCAGAGTGAACATGCCGAAACAAATCAACACTAAACCTACCAGAGAGGTCAAATGACCGCGTTTGAAACTTTAATCAAAATTGTTAAATTCCTGGTTATCATTTTTCTTGAACTTACTTCGCGACTTTTTCTATAATATATAGCTACTTAATTTTAATATCTATCTCTTCTTCTTTCGTTTTTCCTGATAATCATATGTACTCTACCGTTATCTACTGTGAGCCGTCTTTTGAGAGCTGGAAAATATATGAAATTTTATAAAGTCATCTGCATTGAAATCTCAAACTTACTACTAATTTGAAGTTTTCCAAGAAAATGTCATAGGATTGTGTTTAGGAACATGCCATGTGCTTATGAACAGTTTGTTTGATGCTGGGTACAGAGCGCCGACTGCTGGTAACCCACGAGGCAAAATACGATCATTCAAATTTGAGCACTGGCTCTGTACGCGGCATTACAAATATTTGCGACTTGTCACCGAATACCGAGATTTACAGGAACAAGAAACAAAAAGTAGGGAGAAAATTTCAGCAGATTCCACTGCAATTTCTGAAAGACGAAAAACATGTCAAATTGGATATTGCAGAAAAAAAACCCATAAACATTTGTTCTAAATGTAAAAAATGTGTTTGCGGAAAATGTTTATAGGAGAGACCTTCCATCTATAAAAAGTGCGACGACAAATAAATTTATAAAATCAGTTTCTAGTCTTCTTTCTAAAAATGTATATTCCTAAAGCCCAAAACAATAAATATTTTTTAATTATTACGTGATAATTATTTTGCGTTTTATTGCCGATGCTAACTTCTGTATTATTTATAATCAAATGGAAAAGAATATAACATTTATTTGACAGCCATCGGTAGAAATAGGTATTTATAAGATGTCGGTAGGTTTAGTGTCAACTGGTTCAAAATTGAGAAGATATTTATGACGTTTGTAATCACAACAGAAAAAAATGTTTATTAATTCTGCACATTTGATTTATTATTGAAGTTTAGCTTAGTGTCCTGTTTTGAAGCAGAGGGTATTGGACCTCGTCATGATGAACCGCAGTCAGATGACACGGACACACCCATCTCCTAACTTCTAAGCCACACAAACGGGAAGACGTTTGCCTCCCTAGTTATGATTTAACATGTAAAACGTCCCATACATTGCGATCTTCAGTGGAATCGGGTTTCAAACATGGAATCCTTTCGGCCCCAAAGCCGATACCTTACACTTAGGTGTGAACAGGACAGTGTGTTATAGTTGGACCGAAAGTTCACAGGACAATGTTGTAGTTGGACCATCGGTAGAAGAGGTTTTGTCAAGAAGTAAATGAGTGGCAACAGGTTGAAGGCATATTTTTTTTTGGTGAGGCATGTGTGGTGTGTTTAAAAGGATGGATGCTTTAGGATGATGTCGCCTTTTTTATTTCTGTTTTTTGTGAAGTTGCCTTTAGCTTCAAGATCTATGTCTGGTGCGGCTGAATAGAGTGAATTTTTGTACAATGTGTTTTTAAAGACAGAATAGTGATGACTATTCATCACACGTTTCTATCCTACAGCAATTGAGGATAATTTCGTCTCAGTGTCGCTCATGTTTCGAACTCGAATTTTCTTCCTGATTTTTTAAAGCATGCTTCGGTAAGATTTTTTTTGACTGCAGTCAAATGAATATTTTATCCTATATGTATCATTATGTTGGAACATTTATATAGTACCGCTTACCCATTTATGCATACACGTGTTTTTCTTGTTACAATAAGATTTGGTGTATTGAATATTTGTTCCACAGTTTTGTCACGAGGTCAGATGTTAATAAATAGTGTGTTTTTTTGTATAATTCGATCTTGTACTCTCGCCTTTGGTGTGCTACTCACTTATACGATCACAGTGCCTTTTGATATGTATTTTTTACAGCTACAGTGTTACTGCCATGACGTAACACTAGGCCACCGCATCCCATTTATTATTGAAGAACACGTAAATATTTATATTCAACATCGGCAGCTGTCTAGAATTTTGTGTAAAGAACAGAATGGAGTGTTCAGAGTTAAATTGGAGCCAGTCCATGAGATTCATTTCCGAGATAATCAGATCTCAAAGTTGAGTAGTAGTGTTTAAAGAAAACAGTGGACTTGTAATTGTTCTTGCTGCCTGGTAGATACAAACTGAACTATGGACTTGAATCATTATGGCACAGAAAATATAACATTTCTAAATGACCGTGGCAGTGTTAATGAAAAATGGGTGACACATGGACTTGATTTACTTTGAACCCACCAAATATTAACATTTACCAAACTTGTGTATTTAAATCGTGCCGTTCGCATGAAGGGATAATTCGACAGACAAACACACATATTGGCCATTAACAGATTTACTTCTCAATAACTCTCATATCTAGAATTTTGTGTTAAGAACAGAATGGAGTGCTCAGAGTTAAAGTGGAGCCAGTCCATGAGATTCATTTCCGAGATAATCAGATCTCAAAGTTGAGTAGTTGTGTTTAAAGAAAACAGTGGACTTGCAATTGTACTTGCTGTCTGTTGAATACAAACTGAACTATGAACTTGAATCATTATGGCACAAAAAATATGACATTTCTGCACTACATGACAGTGCATGTACATAGAATCTTTATTCAACACGGTTTATGAATGTTTATAGCTATGAAAAGACCAGAAATAAGTATTTCAGTCGCACATACACGATGGTTCTTCCGTAGAATCCGGTCACGAAATAGAAATTACCACGAGTCCCTGTTACAGACAAGGAAGTAGATGAAAAGGATTTTCTGGAGTGCGAGAGATAAGTGACACCAAACACTGCTGGTGCAATGGACATTCGTACCCACGAGTCATGGAAATACAGACGGATTAGAGAGGTACTCAAGTTTCGCAGAAGATGTGTTTGTGGAATTACTCTCCTCAACACCTTCCAGCTTGCGTCAATCCTATTGTATTATTTTTATCCGACATTCAGGCTTCCTAATCTGTCTATTTTTATATCTTTAAATAGAAAAATGACGTAGAAATGGAATACATTATACTTGGGTGATTATTTTGAGTTGGTTGAAGGGAAGGCGAGATGCGGTTGTAAGAAAATCTACACCAACAAGTTTATTTCTATCTTTCCTTTGGGCAATTATTTTCCAAATTTTGCTCTATCTAGATATCTGGTTCTCGTGTTCATTTTATTTTTAGTAACTCCGATATTTGTAAGAAAATTTAACCACACTTATGAGATGACCTTCACCACATGGAAATTCATTCGCTCGTCTTTTTTTCAAATATCTAAACATGTTTTATTTGGAATAAGTATTAATTTTTAATGCGACAGACAAAAAAAGTAACTATAATTAATGGATAATGATTTTATGTTATAATTACGGCTACACAGGTCGTATAAAGTTTTCCTAATTAACGCTAAACAGCTCGATTTTTTTTTTTGCTTCTTTTTTCAAGAAAGGACTCAAAAAGATTTAAAAAAATGCCACCAATAAAAAAACTACCTAATATTGTACAATAATTTTTTATTTAATCATTTAAGAACTTGTATGTAAATGATTTCATTAATAATTTTTTGTTATTCAAAATTAATTGGAGAAAGGCAAAAAAATAGCAATGATTCAAACTTGAATCATTGCGCACTGTAGGGTAAAATATAAATGTGAATGATAATCCAACTCTTAGAGACTCATAAGCGATAGGGGAGGATGATGTTTTAAATTTAAATTCGATAATACCGAATAAATTGTGTTCATAATTATGACGAACCAAAGTCTGCAATTTAATACTTCATAGTTCCGATTAAAGAGCACTTTTCTGCCCTGATTCATACACAAGTAAATCAAGACCCTCTTGAGTATATACTATAATAATATTTACCCTGTATATATAATAAACTATGATATTTACCATAATTATAATATATTTAGATTGTATAATATTTACGAACTGTAGCGTCCAATAAAAACACACCACCGAGATGTTTTATGTCATGTCTGTCTTCATAATATGTCTTTATAAACTTAAATTAAATCGGGAAAATAATAAGTTTAGAAGAAATTAAGTTGGATCGGTTTACAATAGAAACCCACGATTGCATCATCTGTTTGGTTATTGCATCATCCTTTAAGCGATTGCGTCAACCTCGTGTATAAAATATGACAAAATCTGCATTGGTGCGTTTTCATTTATCGTTACTGTTGATGCAAAATAGATAAGAAATATCAGATGTTTAAAAAAGTATCAATGAGAACTCTTTTAACCCTTTGCTGTCGGTAGATTTCACTGATGGGAGTACCAGCAGGTCGGAGGAAATTTAGCATTTCGGAGTTACTTTTCGGTAAGTCAATATTTAAAGTCAATACTCAATATTTAAAGTCAATATTTGGATCTTAAAACACACAGAAATTGTTGTGTTTAATGCACTTATAATACATTAAAACATAATTTTTTTTTAATTTCTGTAATTCTCCATTCCACGTCGACTTTCGAATGCCGTCACTGTGGCATCACCGACTTCTACGATGATTTTTGAATTCTGCCACTGTGGCGGTATCGACCGCAAAGGGATAAATTCAGCTATTGTAATATATCAAAGACTTTTAAGCTAGAAGTACATCAAGTTATCAACTTATACTTGAACTATACTAATCAAACTTATATTTGAACTGTACTAATCAAACTTATATTTGAACTATACTAATCAAACTTATATTTGAACTGTACTAATCAAACTTATATTTGAACTGTACTAATCAAACTTATACTTGAACTATACTAATCAAACTTATATTTGAACTGTACTAATCAAATTTATATTTGAAATATACTAAACAAACTTATATTTCAACTATACTAACCAAACTTATATTTGAACTACACTAATTCATTTTTTCGGTTAGATTTAATTATTTCTACCAATTCCGTGTAAGAACTTGTAAACAATGTACGAAAGGAAGCGAACGGCTGCGGTCTATGACCCGGTGCACGCACCCCATTTTCGGTCGGACAAGTCATTAGCTGCAAAATGTCGGAGAAGCGATTAGCAGCGAGAAGTAAAATGATAGCAGTGCACATATACCTCTGATTTCTTTCTGAGGAAAATGCTTAGAAACAGTGTCATTATTTACTTGTCCGACACTTCAGCTCGGCGGACGGTATGTGTACGTAACCCTAATGATATCAATGTACTTCAGGCCACTAATCTCTTCTCCGAAATTTTGCCGCTAATGACTTGTCCGACACAAATCGAATGCGTGTTATGGATCTAAGAACGATTAATCCATTTTAAATTAACCTTCAGCGTCCCTCTGTCTCATCTAAGAGAACATTGAGTTGCCTGCATGTTTTAATCTCAAAACGCATACGGTACAACTTTTTATTCAAACAATTTAGACAGGAGTTTACTGAGATAGTTATTACTGGTTTTGGTTGATAATCAAAGTAATTGCGTAGTCTTTAATCCGTGAATGCGACATACAAAGTACAATACGCATCCAATTAGTGTTTGGAGGGCAAAGGGTTTATTCCTTCAGGGAAACTAATTATTGTTTACGAATGACCTTCACTAAGAATAGGTATCTAATGGCTAAATCTTCACACGCTAGCCTTGGAAACAAAGAAAGCAGTCACACTAAGGCATCGATCTCGTGCCCTTTTCTTCTCAGATCATGGAATCTCTCCCCCTTTCCGAGCCATTGGGCACTGGGACCAGACGACCTCTGCGCGGACACTCGCACCTCCCTTCAACCCCGGAAAAGCAAACGATACCAGAGGTGCTCCCGAATCGATGCCAACTTCCCGGAGAAAAACGGGATAGGAAAAAAACCGGAGATCGATGGGACGACAATCTGCTCTCTCGCGTCGGGAAAAACGGAATCACTTTGGGAGCTCATCATGTGGAAGGGGGTGTTGTTTATCAACAACCCCCCTCTTGCTCATTCCAAGAGCTCGTTTGCTTGCTCATGTAGTATCGTCTGCCTCAATCTCTGCAGCCGCAGATGAGTTACGCGATTGTTCGAACAACCCCCCTCCGCGAATATAATCGAATCAAAGCAGGGTGGGAAAAAGCTCCCTATTTTTTTGATGGGCACGCGCTCCAGACGGGAAGATTGTTCCAGCACAATCGCCTGCGTATATTTCACGGGAGAAGTTTCACTTTGCATTAGCCTGAGATTTATAGAAAAACAAGGATTCGATTTTGTTCGAAGAAGCCACTCCCCCATCCCCGGAACTGGATGTTCCATGCAGACGATTTATCGTTTTCCGCACGTGAGGGACAGAAGTGATTCCTTAAGGCTAGCCGAGAAAGATTTAGCATGACTATACTCTGAAGGTAGGCCATGAATTTCGAGATGCGCTTGCGAACGAGTTCTGATGCTAATTTGAAGAATGAGATTCAAACTCTGGGAAAAATCACCGAGGATTCTGTAGTGCCCAATGACAGCGATCAATACGGGATTTCGTAAAACGTTTTATATTTATGGTCGTATCCGGAGTAAACAAACTTTTCTACAATATGGGATATTGACATGATGTTAGACGATACTGCATTGAAAGATAGCTAAATAACATAATGGATTGCACTTAGTTGTTTTGGTTATATTTGGAGCTTACTGTCTGGTGGATGA
>BGPR01003868.1:0-53178 GCA_013235015.1 Araneus ventricosus
AAACCTAGGTTAAGGCTAAAGCAAGAATGAAAGGTAAACCTAGGTTTGACCGGTTAAAGTGGGGATTACCAAGGTTTTGCTTCTAAAGCCGGAAGATTTTCAAACGCTTTCACCTTTAACCGGCTAAAACTGGGTCTAACCAATCCCAGTCGGTTAAAGCCCGAATTTAAGTTATATATGTTTATAAAGCAATATATTATTAGGCAGTACATAAATAGAAGTAAACCATGATTAAATACATTAATTTATTAATAAAAATACAAATTCAAATTAAATTAATCAGATGTATTTTTAATTTCTATTTATTAATTCATTAATAAAAATACAAATTCAAATTATCTTAATAAGATGTATTTTTTGGAGATTTTAGCCGGCTAAAGGTGGAAGCGTTGGGAACTCTTCGGACTTTAACTGAATAGGGTTAATTAGACCCAGTTTTAGCCGGTTAAAGGTGGAAGCGTTGGGAAATCTTCGGGCTTTAGCCGCAAAGCCTTGGTAATCCCCACTTTAACCGGTTACATCTAAGTTTACCCTTCATTCTTGATTAGCCGTAACAGATAGATACAAATCTTTGACTTCGGTGCAGTTCTAAAATCTTATGTTATTTCATTTTTGCAGGTATGAGCTAGTGAAAGTCGTAATGCATAGATGGTTAGCTTTTGTATCAAACAATTCAACAATATGATAATTAAAGTCACATTCCTCTTAACAGAAGTGCCGCTATTACAGGCCATTGTCTGGTTCAATCAAATGCCATCCATGAATGATGGTAGTTGTAATGTTTGGAAACGCTGAGCGTTTGGCGTTAATATTTCAATTTATATGCTTGACTCACTAACGTTTTCCTTCAACCTATTCTAATTTATTGTTAACTAAGCCCAGGGCAAGGCGAGTTTTAAGGATGAGAAGCCGACGGATAAGTAAGCAGGTTCTCGCTTCCCCTGGGGGTATATTAATGGCGGGGCGCGATTCCCCGACAAGTGAGAGTACGTACCTATTTCGGGAGGGGTCGGACCGTGGTCGGTGATGGCTACTAGGACTCTGGCCTCAGTACTTGAGCTATTGCAGCGGCTGCCATTCAGGTTGCCAGGATGCTACAGCAGGGAGAGGGTGATCCAGGTTTCTGGTTCTGGTTATTGTTAATTAATAACTTTGAAAAGAATCAATAAAACTGAACTTTTAAGATGGGTTTAAATCGGAAGCATCCTAAAAAATGGTCTCTCTTTTCCCCGAACGATGCATTATTATTTCATGGTTCTATCCGCATTAATCATCTCTTAGCAACATCGCAGAAATTAGAAAGAAACATCTACAGAATTTAAAGTTAAAGTGAAGTCGTACCTCCGTTATTTTAAATAAGCTAGTTATCTCTGTCTCTCTAGCCTGTGTGGTCAATTGTCCGTGGAGTAATCTCTGCAGGCCGAATAGAATGTACATGTCATTTTCCCCCCCTTGAAAGCGTTAAATTTTAAATTAGCGTTGTAAGAGAGATTTGCAGCAAAATCTTTTGGGAACTTGTGCTTTGTGGGCACTGTAGTAACCGTCAGTGCAGATCTTTAATATATTTGGATTTCCTTTTATAGATCAGCACATAAATACACAGGGAAATTGGATCATCTTGGAACTATAGTCCTGACTAGAAGAGAAAAATCATACTTAACCCCTTGCCCTGCGAATTTATTTAACTTCCTAATTAGTTGACACTACCCATTTGGATATTTGTTATTATTTCTGTCTATTTAGAGTGGCAAAGGATTCTGAAGACGTTTAAGCGTGTCCAAGTGATTTTTGTATCTGAAATTAATTCTTGCGTTGACTTAATTATGGATCTAAATGGCAATTAATTTATTCAACAATTAATTTAAATAGAATTTCTGGAATTCGAAGCACATGCACAGACACGTTGTTGTAAGCGAAGGGGTTAAAATATGAGAGGCACCATGTGCACATGTTACGAAGAGCAGATAAAAAAACTTGTGCATGTTAAGACTGAAACAGACTGATTAGCTTTGAAACCAAGCCATTATGACCATGTTTGTCAAAGACTTTAGGGTCATGTTCTATATATCCCAAAACTGGATGATTCATTGTTACGAAGAGCAGATCCAAATATTTGTGCATGTTGAGACTGAAATAGTCTGATTAGCTTTGAAACCATCCATTAAGACTATGTTTGTCTAAGACTTTAGGGTCATGTTCTGTACACCCCAAAACTGGATGATTCATTTCGACAACCTGTTCCGGTTAGTTTATGCTGAATGACCCCATCGGGGGGGACACCGTGAGTTTGCGGAGGAGAGGCTGCCGTATAAGTAAGCAGGCTCTCGTCAACCCGATGGCACAATAATGGTGGTGTGGCTCTTTGGGCCCACTTCCGATGACGGGTCGTACCCCAGTAAAAAGGGGGGGTTGTTTCATGAGCCGCTCGTAATGGGGGCTAGTATGCAGGAACCACAGTGCCTGACTATCTGTTGCGGCGGCCGGTCTTTCAGTTGTTACCCGGATGCTTAGGCAGGGTGGGTGATGTTCCTTTGGTCTTATGCTGAGTGACAAAGTTGAGTTTTCTGTAACCTCTGGGTGTCAGAAGTCTTAAAATATAATATATAGCCTGAATTAGTTCTGTCATCTTACACTTAATGAAAACTATTAAATAGTCCAATGAGGATTGGAATTAACTACAGAACATTTCAAGCAGTAATGCACATAAAGACTCTTGTGCGAGGTAATCCAACCAAGCAAACAAAACCAAAGCAAGCAGTAACACTTTTTGAAAGAGTGATGTGAAAGAAAATTACCGCACACACTGAGTTTGAGGGGAAGTGGTTTAATGTATTCTATCTACAACGCTAGGCATCACTTTTAGAAATGTATTATAATATTTCCAGTATCTACCCGTGATGAAAAGGTTTGACGATTCCACTAACAACGCACGGACAGTCACTGACCATAAGACGCAGTGTAGAATATTATAAGTTACACAAAGAAACAAACGTGTAAGAAAGATTTGCATTTACAAACTTAACTTTAACTTTTTATTGAAGAAGCTGTCGTAGAACAAAAAACAGATAAATCATACAGATCTATTAACAAAAAGAATAAAAAGCACTGTTTGGATACGGCTCAAATTTCATTATTCATTAAGTAATGTTCAAGCTTCAATAACCGTTCTACCGAATATTTTAATCCTTGACTGCGTAAAAATTGGATATATCAAAAAAGTAAAGAAAAATTCTAAAATTCCACAATTTTTTATTCCCAGATACTACACTATCGGATTCGAAACGAACCTTTTTCATTTCATGGTTTCCGTTCATGCACTTTAAGAAAAATTATTAATTCAGAGAGCAGCACATTGTTAAAGAAAACGGAACAATTTAGAGGAAAAACTTTAAGTGACATAAAAAAAATAATTTTATTACTGATATTGGAGTTTCGTCTGAAGAAACAGATGGGGGGATGGAGAGAGGGGTGGAAGGACCGTGGAAGATCGATCAAGCGTAATGCTTTTCTTACCCTAACGAGTGTATGTTCTTTTTTTTATTTTTCCTTCACACCCTTAAGCCCGGGGCTAAAACCATTCGGAAGAAAGAAAAAAGAATTGTAACAAGAATTTTTTTTATCGTCCTGCCCTTCCCACATTTTTTTTATTTTTATTTCTCGTCTCCCTACCTTGTCGATTAGCACCAAAACAAAGAAAAAGAAGTTGCCAAGCGATCAAAAATAACTAAACAAAGAATATGTTTTCGATATTATCGGGAACGAGATTATTTCCGCGCGCTTTTACCCTGTTTTGTCTCTAGAACTTGTTTTAGCAATCTAATTGGTTTTGAAAAGTAAAAATAAAACAGTGCAATATATTTAGAAGAAGCAGCGGACGTAAGAACTACGAAACTTGTTTTGGATTGTTTCTATCAAGTCCATTTTTTGGTTGCTGGTTGCCCGATTTTAGAAGCTTATCATTGAATTTTCGTTAACTGCGCTCGCGGGATGTTTGTAGACGTTTTTTTCGAGTTTTAATTAACTAATATATTCTCTACAATAAGTTTCAGCAGGGTAGTTCGATTTGGAGATATTTGATCAAACAAAAAAAAAACATGTCAAGAAGCAGATTTAGCAAGGGTTTACTTTCACCATCGATTTAATCGTATTGCAAAATGTTTCGATACTAGTCGTAACTAAGATTTATTTGTCTTGCTAGCGACGTAGATATTTTTGAGTAACCTTTGCAATAAATCCAAATAGTAAAATTAGTCCATTTTCTAACTTGATTTTAAGGTGATTTTATTGCCTAAAGGTAAATAGAACCAAAAGATTTGTATCCTTTTTACTATACATTGAATTGAAGTTAGTATTTATCCACTAAGTATTTATCTTCTAGAATTTTCTTTGATTTACGATTTTTCCAACTACAAGTTACAATCACTTCCTATGTAAAATTAAAATCAGTCAGTCCGTTCATTTATTTAGGAATACAGCATGCTATAGTGGTGTTTGAATGCGAGAATCGTTTTTGAACATTATTTCTTTTCTCGATATGTTCTTCGTAGTTTTGCTAGATTTTATGTATAGAAAATCAAATAGAATTTTTAGAATTTACTGTGTTAAATATGACTTTTCTCTTGTGCTTAAAGTGTTCTATTTCTTTCGCTGTCGTGAAGTTCTTAATCATAGTTTCAAATATGGTTCAAACATGTGTAACTTTGGATAGGATCCCTATCTTCAGAAGTGAGCGCTTTTTCTACAAAACTAAGTCTCACATGGTATTAACAAGTAAAAGTTTCAAGAAATATTACAAGAAAAATCAAACCTAGGTCAAGTTTCCCTCTATAAAATGTGAAGGTGGACATGACCTGTTCGGATTTTTTAAAAATATTTTTCTTAATTTGTTAAGCGAAATGTTTTGAAATTGTAAAATAATAATAATAATATCTTGTTGAATGCCAGTAACAAGAGAGTAAAATATAATAAAGAGCAGAAATTATATTTTTTAAATCTAAAATATCGCTAATTTTTAATTTCTTTGCTGAAATTAAACAGAAAAAGCAACTTTACCAACTATAAAAATATAAAAGTTTTAAATGAAGTTCTTAAAAGGAAAAATATTCCAGCAAAATTTGGCACTTTAAGCTAAATTAGATATCTGGAACAGAAAGCCTTAGAAGAACTTAAAAAACTTTTAGCCACTCGCATTACTCAGTAAAATTAGAAAACAAAAAGCTTAAAAATGTGAAAAAATAAAAGTAATTTTGTGAAAGCGTGACTTATAGACTAAAAATAAAAAAAAGAACTCCCGACTCTGGTGTCAATGAGAAAAAGTTAAGCTACTCTTAAAATTGGTGCAAAAGAAAAAGAATGAAAATTTTTTAAGTATTTTTTCATAGAACTTGAGACCATTTCATTTTCAACGACTACAAATTCTAAGTTAGGGAAAGAGGGAACGTTGAGTCCTGTAATCTTCGGATATAGTGTTCTTTCCATTTCGAACTGACATTTTCCTTTTTTTGTCTTTTCTTGGGAAAAGATTCACTTTTTTATTATCATTTCCATTTCCTTTTATTTTTCAAATCCCTTTGGAAGATAGCTTTTTTTCTTCACTTCGCCTCACCTCCCCTCCACCCCATATATTTTCTCCATCTCCGCAAGAAGTTCCAAATATTAAAACGTCCGACTGAGAGATCTTCCGAGTATCAAATGGCGTCGAGCCGTCTTCCGGTAAAAATGGAATATCGCCTCGGAGCAAAAATCGTTTGCTGTTGGAACTCGTTGCCATCTGGTACGAATGGAATTCTAAGAATGATTGATAGTGATGAATTGCGTGATCGACTGGAAACCGGGATCATAATAAAAGAAATGAAACTTTATTTCGCATGATTATGTTTCACCCTACAACTGTCAAGCCTTAAATCATTTATTATTGTCTCGCATACTTAAAAGTTAATTTGCTCCGAATGTAAAAGCGACTTGTTTTGCATTCGAATCATTCTTTGTTCGGACTTTAATTCTAAATGGCACTTACTGTTCCGTTCGCATTATAATTTAATTATCTCAGAATTATTTTTAGTAGTTGAATTCTAATTCAATTCTCATTAACGATTACTTTGTTTCTTCTCTAAATTTTGATTTATTGCATTGGCACTTTATGTTCTTTTTGTTCCCCGGTGGACCCTTATGGGTTTCGAATGAAGCTTGATAAAACATTTTTTAAAAGCTTAAATCGAATCTTTTATGTTATTCTTTTGTCTCGAGTTCTAATTATTTTTTGGTTTTTCTCAGAAAATTAAAATAACGATTACATTTTGAAATGATGAATAATTCATTATTTATACTTAAGACTTTTGCGACACTTCAGTCGATAAATTGCTGCACAGAATTAAGTTTTTTTGTTTGAGTTTCCTTGCATTTAACAAATTTTGATTGATGACTAGCCAGTGATCTATTAATAAAACTTTGGTAGTGGTCTTTAAAAATTGAAAATTTACTGAAATGGACATCACTATTTACGTTTCAAAATTATCCTAGACGCGTATGCTCGTTTTCATTCACCAGATTTACTTTTTATTGACTTATTCATCAAAACGAAGATAATATTAATGCCAAATAAATATTTTTATTTTGAAAATGTATTTTATAAAATCGAAATTTTAATTCCGAGATGAATTATTCTTTAATAGAATTTTTTAAATTCACAGCGAACATAAAATGAGCTTGTATTATTATGGAAAAGAATATTCTTGGTAAATCATTATTTTCAAAGGTATACCATATCCAAATATATGTGTGGATTCCAAATAAAGAAAATGGAGTCAAACATGGAGTCAGTTTATTCTATGCAGTGCGGAAGACAGACCTTTAAAGTAATATTATTCCAGACAGATTTTACTGTAGAGGAAAGAAAAAAAACTTAATATTATTAGATTTTTAGGATATTATAATACTTTTTTCAAATACACAAAGCTCAAAAGTAATTCTTTAGAGGTAGAATGTTAAATAGGAAAGAAAAAGGTAATAAAGTAGTGGCCAAGAAAACGCACCATCCATGTTTTCAGGAATATGAAATTATAAATTTGAATCGGGCAAATACTGCTGCTGAAAAGAAGGTAATTTTTATCTGTTTGCAATAAAGAAGCATGACTGTTTCATCGTCTTTTGAATGATTGTGTCTGCCTCATGTATAAAATGTAGGGGAATCTAGGGTATCACTGTCCACTACTGTATACAAATAAGAATATAAGAATTATGAAAAACTGAGAAGCATCAGCAAAGGGGATATCTCTTCAAAGTTTTTAATTTATATTTTATGAGATTTTGCGGTGATAACATTTCATTCTGTCACATATTTGCAAAAATAACGAGATAATAATATTTTTACGATTTTAGTAGCTTTTAAAATAGTCATTTTCTGTCCTAGCTTAGATATAACATTGTTACTACCTGATAAATTTATATGCATGATGTTTTCGGATCAGGGATGACACATCTAGAAAAACCAGTTACAAGTATAACTAATATATTCATCTGCAGATCGCGGTGCTATATGAAAATTTGTTACTTATGTGGAATTGAAATGATATTTCAGACTTATTTATCTTTTTCTGTTTAATTGTTACATAATAGTTAGCTAATATTGTCAAAACCCCATATACAAAACTTCCAGACATCGAAAATCTCTATATATCGAACTTTTTTCAGGAACCTTCAGTTTTCATTAGAAAACTTTTTCTCTATATCGAATAAAATTTCTATATATCGAAGAAGAACTTTCGCATAAAAAATTATGCATACCTATTTCAGTCAAAAAGAGCCCATGAATTTCCTTCATAAGAAGGAATATAAACTGAATAAGAAAAAAAAAACCACTTCATCGATTCTTACTGCAATGGAAATTCACGAAGAAAGTTGTTGAAGTTGAAAAACAATAAACAGTTGCGGTTAGTTAGTTTTATATTTTTCTTAGCTTCTGTTCTACGAACCTCTTTCCAAACCTAGGGCGAGATTTTGTATTAAATTCAGTTTAGCTTTAGATGTCTAATAGTGAACATGGCCCCTAAACGGAATATTTAAGCTTATCCAAAAGTAAATGAAAATTTAGTTTCGTTTTTTTGTAAACGGACATATATTTTTAGTACATTCTGAGGTAAATAGCATACATATTTGTACATTTTTTTATAATTTTAATAGTTAAATTTTTGAAGTCTTATTTTATCTTAAAGAGTTAAAGGGACACACTACCCAAAAAATGATCAAAGTATCAGTTTTTTTATTGGCTTATTTTGTTTCTCCTATCTTACTACTTATTGTATCAAAATTTCAACTTTGCACCTTTAATATTATAGAAGTTATTTAGTTTTGTATTTATGATGACCAATGATAAACATGCGCAAATGAAAACTTTAGCTGGCTTTTTCTCCATGTCAGACTTTCATTCACTTTCATGTTTTCAACAAAAGCTTTTTTCCTTTTTTCGATAGAGTTTTTTATCTTTGTGCTTGTTTATTGTTACTGATAATATGATAAAACTGTGCATGCATTAAGCATTCAGTTGCTTAGTTATTTTTATATACAAGGTGCAAATTGAGGCAGTTCTAAATTTCCTCATTTTTAACCACATAAAACAGTAAAAAATCTATATTTAAGCGAATATTAGATGCACCTTAAAATACATGCACAGTTTCGTGTAATATATTTCAGTGAATCTGCAAATAAAATTTGCAGCGAAAATATGCATATTTGAAAAAGTACTAGGGCATTTAAAAAAATGATTTAAAAAAAAATTTAAATTTCAACTTAAGCGGATCAAAATGAATTTTTCTCTTTAAGAATGACTTTATATGATTGTTGAGTTTTAATAGTATGAAAATTTTGAATAATACTTCAAATAAAAAAAATGTACAGATGGTAATGTGTCCTCTTAAATATGCGTGATTGTTTTTAGTCAGAAAATAATGAAAATTTACAATATGGGTTTCTGTATTTAGAAATTTTTACGCGTTGAATTTTTTTCAGGTACCTTCAAGTTCTATATATAGAGGTTTACTTGTATATTTATTCTTTAAATTTCCATATACTGATATATTTGTAATAGATAGCTGTTCTCTAGAAAATTGCATAGCAATCAATCTCATTTCCACATTCAAAAGACCCAAACATTCGATGACACTCTGTCTACACGAGAATGCCAGAAACTTTCGATCTTGCTCAAGACCTTCAACATACAACAAAAGAACAACCCAATAACTTCTTCCCCGAAAGTAAGCGCCCTAGGACACAGCGGTGATTACGCAGGGCGTCCCCCAGGCTAGCCCCGGCCTTTCCCTAGGAATGGATGAATATAAAAAAGGAGAAAGTTGACCGTCTTGGAAAAATAAAAATATTGCTCTTGGTTCGACGTCATAACGTCAGTCCCCTCCCCCCATATGAATGTTTGTTCAAGAAACTTCGTGGAAAGGGGATTTCCGATCGACAGGAGAGGAAGAATTTCATCGGCTGCGCATGTCTGTGAAAGTAATAGTTTCGAATAGAGCTTCTTGAACTATGAAACCCAAATTCATTTGGAGTTGCGAAAACTTTAAGAACATGAGCTTTTTCCAAGTTTCGCAATATTACCAGCTAACGATGTTTGAGGAATATATCTTGATTAAAATAGTTCATGAGAATTAATCAAATAATTATTTTCACGTTTTCAATCAATTAGTCCTGATAAAGATATATTTAAGATGGTAAAGAGGCTTGAATTGTTCCGAAAATTAAGCCCACACTTGTTTCTAATCTATATAAATATTTCTCTTATTCTGCTCCCAATAAAACACTTAATTTAGTTACAGAAGTTGGAAACATTTATAGTAAACGATGGATCACGTGATTTTACTTTCCAAATGTAAATATGTTATTGAAGCAGGAAAGAAAAGAGATTCAGAAATAAAAAAAATGTCTATCAACTTCACGAAAAATAATTTGTTCTCTAGAATTGGCAAAAAAGTTATTTGCAATATCAATTTTTTAAAAAGAGTAAGCGTGAATTAAACATTTCAAAAACTTCTAAATCTGAACTTATTTTAACTACAAATACAAAATAAAATATAAGAATAAACTATTTTTATTCCTGAAACTTTTTCCTTTTGCCGAGCTTCTTAACGGTTGGGACGATTATGATGAGCTTGGCAACAGATCTATGAAGCTTAACCATAAGTGTTTTTTGCTATGATGCAAACTTGTACAGTGTTCTCCATTGGAGACAGCGAAGCGAGTAGGGTTTACTTGTTAAACCTGAGTTCGCAAGTCAGTTTCTCATGAAATGGTCCATGTTTGAGAGTACATATATATCACTTATATTATACACTTGCACAGTGTCCTCATTGGAGAGAGCGAAGCGAGCAGGGTTTGCTTGTTAAACCTGGGTGTGCACGTGAGTTTCGCATGCAATGGGCAATGTTTGTAATTACATATTTATCACTTATATTATACACTTGAAGAGTGTCCTCATTGGAGAGAGTGAAGCAAGCAGTGTCTGCTTGGTAAACCTGGGTTCGCACGTCAGTTTCGCATGCAATGGGCCATGCTTGTAAGTACATATTTATAGGTGCCAGCTATTATTTTCATTTATGGAAGGAAATAAGTCTCCTGTCAGATCGACGATAACTTACATTAACTTTACCATTGCGTTGTTCTTTTCTATATTGTGTTTTCGAAACAAATCTATGTTTCTATAAAAAGCTCTAAATTTTTGTTATTTTAAGTCCACATAAACTTAGACTTAGTTTATTTGGCCCACGGTAGCATTTGGTTTGAAACCCTTGGTTAGAGCGGGAAACGTACCCTATCGAGCAAGGTTTATTAAATTAACGAATCTCACATAGCCACAGCCAATTCGCAGTCAAGAGATTAGTAAGATTTCAAATAATACAGAGAAAATTCTTTTTTTTACAGTTTAGAAATAAATGTATAAACACGAAAGAATTTTGAGAAAGAAAACAAACTTTAAGAAAGCCTTTTAACCTAAGAATATTATCGGTAACAAAAGCAAGGTTTAATCAAACGATAAATCAATCTAGGGGAGAGTGAGATAAAACCGGGTACCCTCGATTCCAGGGCTATTATTTTTCCTATCTAGCAGACAAATACTGAATCACACTCTATTGGTCAAGAAAAAGGAACAGTCATAGTGACGTGTTGTAGCTATTGAATTAACTGTGAAGGTTTATTTGTTTTTAGACGTCAGCTCTAAACTATCCTCACTTAAAAATCATTACAGTTATAATAAGTATATTTAGTCCAGCTTATTATACATTTACTAAGGATTTATACTCTATCAAACAATAAGGATTTACTCTAATAATTGATCGGTTCTATTTCGTTTTACATGATCTCTGCTCTCGGGGTAAAACCGGGTACTCCAAGTGGCATAATGCCGGGACAATCAGTATTGATGATTCCTTCGATTAAGACGATAAAAACACATCAGACGTTGATTGTTTATATTTTAATGATATATTTTTTAATTAAAATAAAGAAGAAGGGTTAATCGAATGTACAAACTATCTTAGCTGTGCCCACGAACGGTGCAGTGGCGTGGAGGAAGAAGACAACTGCTTTACAGGTGAATTTTGTAACTAATATTCATAAATTTTTATATAAAGTAAAAATAATTGCAACATTTCCACTGAAAATCGAGTTTTCCTGATTTCACATAGCGTTAAAATGTGCACCCGGTTTTACCCCACTAGTGGGATAAAACCGAGTAGTTTGACTTTTTTTATAAAATAATCATTGATGAAAAAAAGTAAAGAAACTGTGAATTTTATGGAAAGATATATTGCACTCCGATATACAATGAATAATTAAATATAATTTGTCAAGCTCTATGTCGAATAATTTAGCTCCAACACGCCTTCGAACTTTAAGTACCCGGTTTTACCCCACTTTCCCCTAGTAAATTAAAGAAAATTGGGACAAATTCTGAAATGCAAAGTCATTTAACAAAAATAAACTCGATTTTGATACATAAAAAGCATACTGGAGCAACAAATTTCATAAAGCTTACATCATTAGAAAAATCAAATCAAATGAATACCAATACTCAAACTTCATATTAAAAAATTACTTTAGCGGCTGTGAGCAGACTTTATTTATATTACATAAACATTTACTTAAAATGCGTATCATTTCGACTAAAATACAGAAAATATGCAGCCATAGATATCAAAACCTCCGAAGTGTCCACCAGTAATAAAAGAAAATAAAAGAAGAAAGGAAAAGAAAAAAGAAAGAAAATTATAAACTACAGGGGCGTGATCAAATCGACACATATTTCTTTCGAAATTTGAAAGATTTTATGAAGACAGTTAGGACGACAATTGAAATAAGATTTCCGAGACCAGTCGGCTGATAACTGAGTAACAAGAATTTTACTTCAAATTTAAATTAGAATCTGCTATGCGTTTCTTAAGCTTTTATTAAGAAATATTTCATACACATATTAGTAAAATTAAATCAACCAAAACAAAACTAAACTTTAGCCTTCGATTCGGGATTAAAGAACACTGCAATAAGAGGCAATAGTAATTTAATAATTCAGAAATTAAAAAAAATACTAGAACGATTAAAATCGTTGTCATACATTTGAAAAAATATTAGAATCATATCCTGAATTAAAACTAATACGTAAATATCAGCTATAAAACTAGTAAATAAAACTGAAATTAAATATTGTCTAGTGAGTCAGCACAAATGCCTTGGCATGATTAGTTAGGTTAACGTCTCGTTTTGAAGCCTCACGGTATCTTCTTATTCAGAAAGATCACCGTCGTTTCGAACAGTGGTCAGATGATGAAGACGATATTTAAATCAACACCCCACCTTCCAAATTTCCACACCACATAAGCTTGAGAACATTTGACCCAAGTAAGCAGTTTCAACGAGTATCAGGGCTACAAACCCGGATTTTATTGGATCAAGAAGATCCTCGATCCTTAAATCAAGAAGTCGAGTCTTTGCCATTGGACTGCCACGATTATAACCCAGTTGTAAGGGGAGTGAAAAAATAAAATAATGAAAAACTTATGTATTGAAACTTAATGCCCACCCTGTAAAATGATTAATGCAATTCATTATGAAATAATGGAAGTCCAAATAATTAATTTTTGTTTATATATTTTTCAATATCCTGCTTACTTTTCTTTCCTTCCTACGTCTGCTGTATTAGATATTAATGTGATATGCGAGATTTTAAAGTAAGCTTTTGGGCGTCAGCTTTGGTATGCTTTTTCCTTGTCATCTAAAAAGGCGGTATGTATCTTCAGGACCGGCCTTACTAGATACGGGTCCCAAATGGAAATATTTTGGATAACCCCTATATATATATATATATTACGTTTTAATAAATAAAGAAACGATATGAAATTTTAATAAATAAACATTGGTTTGTAAACGAATTTAAAAGCATGAAAAAATTCTTGAGGATAATGTTTTGAAATCAGAATTATACTCGATTTTAATTTGAATATCAGTTACAATTGATAAAATTTAGCAAGATTAATTTAAATATTAATTGAAATTAAAATAAAATAAAAACTATTTTTTTGCATTAAATAGAAAGGTGCATATGCAGCTACTTCTATTAAAATACAAGGACAAATAATAACAAAAACATAAATTTGAATTAAAAAGAAAAATAAATAAAAGAAACAGAAAAGTAAACAATAATAATAATGAAAACAATACACCTATTTGCGCGCTCAACGCAGCAGCAGTAAGTGATTGCATCAACAAAATTCTCCTAAAGATAACACAACAAAAACTATAGTATTAAATAGCAAAGATTCTTTAATAATTGAAACACTTAATAAAAATTAGAAATTAATTAAAATGGAAAAGAACTAGAATGGCGCACTCTTCGGAGACCACACGCCATAAGTAGTTCTAAATTGGACAAATTTTCTGTAGAAAGGGTCTCCGAAGAGTGCGCCATTCTTTTATTTATTTTTCTTTTTAATTCAAATTTATGTTTTTGCTATTATTTATTAATTTGAATATGTTTGAGTACATTCTTTGTTTCACTTTTGCGCTGGGCCCTATTTGGAGCAATTGGTTCAATCGGCTAAAGGACGGCTTTATATATCTTGGTTGGTATCGGAAAGATTAAAAAGTAGTAATTTTTTTAAAACAAGAGCTCCGAGCATGCGCTGTTGAACAGCTTTTGCTCTACCCTCTCTCGAACCATAAGGGAAGAAAAATGGGGAGAATTTGTCGCAGTCGCCTGTTTCCTGTTGAAACCAAACAAGAGTGACGGCCCGAGCCTTGTGTACACTCGGACAGTGGTCAGTTCGGGGGTGGTCGTGACAGGAAGGAGATATGGAAGGCACACTCGGAAATGTCATTTCGCCAGTGGCTGTCCTGTTCGAAATGGTTCGAAGAAGGAAATAATATTTTATTTTCAAACTCTTATTATTATTTCTTTCTCGGCAGTTAGGGGTGAAATTGAGTTGGGATAAGTTTTTCCGGAGCAATGAGGAGTCCATCCGTCTTAGCCTCGCTCTTGGGGGTTCGCTCCAGAAGTTTCCCGCAAGAGAAATATTGAACTCGGGAGACAAAAATATTGATGTTCAACCAGATAGGAGTCCTCGGAATTTTGGGACGATTGCGACTGCTTTGATGCGCCGCTAACTGGGAAAAGTTTTTTGGGGAAAGTTTTATGACCGTAGAGGGCTGGAAAAGATTTTTTTCCCTCTTTTTGTGAAAGTAAACATTCAACTTTTATTTTTCTCTTCAGCCGGAGGGAATGTTTTACCCTCGACTTTCTCGAATATATCGGCAATTTTGGACATTATGCGTAGTATAGCAAAGAGAACTGAGTATTCAATTTGGACCTCTTTCCGCTAGTCATTGGATCCAAATTTAGGTTGAGATCTACAATTTAAATGTCAATGCCATATGCCAAATTTCATATTCGTACTTATTTCGTTGCTAGGTTATCTTGTTCGCATGCACATGAATGTATAGACCAGTGTTTCCCAATTTTTTGTGCCATGCCCCACCTAAACCTTTCTAAAATTCTTATTCCTCCCATGTGTAAGATGTGCCCAAATGAAAAGGAGACTACAGTTATATGTAAAGAAATTTTAATAACAATATTCTAATTACAGTTCATGTAGAACAGTACAACTATAAATAATCGCCATTGACATTGATACACTGGTCCCAGCGCATAGGAAAGGAGTGGATGGCTTCAGCATAGAAACTCCTGGGTTGCTGAAGGATCCAGTTCCCATCTCGCCGTCTTCTGATTCTCTAACAGAACTTGGGCACCGAGTCTGCGCAAACTTTGCCATAACCAAGCTCTTAGTGGATTATGTGATGTACATTTCCTTTGCTTATCGACAGTTCAACAGCAATTCACATGTGGTGATCCGACGATTGTGCCGTATGAGCTCATCCACAGCGAAAATCGTGGCACCGTTGGTCATAAGTGCGCCTGCCCAGGATGTGGCAAGTCCTTGATGATCACGCGTCCCGCCTCATAACGCTGATACCACCGGAATATGGTGCACCGTGCGAGACACTGCTCTCCGTACACCTCTTTCATCCTGCGATAAATTTATGAATCATGTTCCACTTCTGCGAGAAGAAATTGAATAACTGCTCTTTGTGCTGATCTGGAGGAATCCATCATGCAACGAACTTCGGAAACAACTCTACAGAAATGAGATATTGATGCGAGGCCGTTAACTACGCAGGTGCAACTGGGAAAAAGACCACGCCATCTATCAGCTAGCACATTGACTCACTGGGATTTGATACCACGCCGATACAGCTAAGGTCTCCTTTTCATTTGTGCTCACCTTATAACATATACATAATTTTTTTATATTCAAATATTGAATCGTTCACACAAGAAACTTAAATGATAAATTTTAGGAAGGAATCACTAGGATATTGTTGAGAAACACAGCAAGTTAATTTTTAAAACATATAACGGAGACCTGAAATTCAGGTACGAAATAATTTTTGATATTTTCATCATTTTTTTAATAAGTTTGTGGGGATAAAAAACATCTTTTATATATATTTTTGAAAGTTATTTAACAATTAGATCCTGAAGAGAAATGTACCATTTCGTTCTGATAATTTATATATACTAGTTAAATTACAGTAGAGGGTTGCTTTTAACCCGCGAGGACGCACAAGGGGTGTCCGACACCCCGTGCAACGTAAAATGTGAAAAATACCCACTTCCCTTTAGTTGAAATGAGTCAAATCCATTCTATCTGCCTTTTAGGTCACCTTCAACAGACGGAATGTGTTGCAAGAAAAAATCATTTATTTTTTTTTATCGGAATTGAGTTTATGAGGTGTCGAACACCCCCCTTGCGCGTCCTCGCGTCAGGTTTCTTTGTTCAATTGAGTGATCGTATTAGGGTCAGGAAAATATTTTTTCCCGCTATTTAAGTTTTATTGAGGAAATATGTGGATTCAAGAATATTCTATATTTTTAAAATTGAGATTTTTGAGGATACAAGACTTTGAAACTGGATAATAGTATAAGTAAAGATCTCAAGAGATTGATGCAAAAGTTTTATCATTTTGTACGTAATGTAACTGTAATCAGCTGGTACATGTCTTATACATTTGCACAAAAACTATTGGAGGAAAAGCTTAAAATTGCAAAAACTATTCTGAAAAATAGAAGCTTATTAAGCCCTAAATTTATTGGATCTAAAGGTAAAGCCCATCAGAATTCTTATTTGGATAACTAAAAATATGGTTTCCTCTGTACCTAAGAAAATTGGAAGCCGTATTTTTCTATCCAAATTGTATAATAATTTTAATATTGATGATTCTTCACTATAAAATGTGTTGGAAACATGTGTGTAAGAAATATACTTTTTTTATGTGTTCGCAAGCGTTGAATAATATAATGTATTATTTACTAAATTTTTCGTCTAAAAATTTGTTCTTGTATAAACAGAACTATTTGCACGAATCATTTAGAGCAGATATAGCATAAAAATGCTGCTAGTTTTGCTTAAGTACTGAAATAACGAATTGGGGTGTCTCACACACCCTTGCGCCTCTTTGTGTTAGTCTTCGTAGCACGCTTCCCCCCTGGTTAAACTTTGGAAGAGTCTATTGTTAATTGCTCCCCTTAACAATCAGATTGTATCCCTGTGGGGCGTGGATCCCACGTTGGGAAACACAGTGATAGACCGACATACTGAAAACGCTTCAATAGTGTTGATTCAAAATTTGATATGCATATTAAGTAAAAATTTATGCATATATAAATGCAAAATATTCAAGCATATTGGGTAAATTGCATTAAACGTTTCAAATGATATGGGTAAATTTGTTTATCTACTGAAAGAAATTACATTTTAAAGTGTTAATCCCTATATTGCATGTTAATCCCTTAGTGCCAGTATATTAGGATTATTTCTTAAATTTACATGTTAACAAGGTAGTTTCTTTATGAAATTTGTTTATATCTTATTCGGAAACAACCTGTGAATTTTGGGCACAGCTTAGGACCACTGATTATATTTTTTTCTGAAAAAAAAATATAATCTAATATTGGGACCGGGATCTAATAAATACTGTAAGTTAAAGTAAAATTAACCACGAAAGAAATATCAGATTAGTAATTTTTTTTAATTTTTCATAGATCATATATAAAGGTATAATAACAAACTAAAATAAGACGCAAATAAAAAAAATTATATTCCTTAAGGTATGTGCCTACCTTCGGAGCACTTTTTTTGAAAAAAAGGAAATTTTTATTCAACACTTATGTTTTCAGTTATAATGGTGTATAAAACTGTTAATTCAAATGCCATTTTAATGAACAAATTTTTTATTTTCCAAATTTTGACCATTTTTGGTCAAAATTTAGTAAAAATTGACGTTTACGCCAAACTTCCTATAACAAATTCTAATGCATGTATTTCCCTTTTTCTTTCAATAATATATTTGGTATACATTTACCTGTGTTATGAAGCAGAATATTTAGTGTACCTCTTAAAGTTACCGAGATATACCAAAGTTTGTGTACGCAACAGCTTTTTACAAAAAAAACTATCACTTTTTCAAATAAAAACAGCTCTAAAATAAATAATTATGCACTTTAAGCTATACTTGAGGTTCATAACATACCTAGAGATGTATAGAACACTGTGATTAAATTTCATTTGAATATATTAAAAACTTTTTAAGAAATGAGATTTATCGCAATGTCAAAAAATGAAAATAACAGTTTTCCAGAAAACGCAAATAAAGATTTTAAAGTCGCACAAAAAATTATATACATATTTTAACAACTTAAAATTCACAGTATTTGTAAGTTAAGCCTTCTTTGACTTAAATTTAAATCAAAATTAATTAAAAATTAACTTTAAATTTTTTTCTTGATAATTTTGTTTTTGGTTCGACTTGTCGCTTCGATTTCTTAATTCTCTCAATATCAATTTCTATGTAGTTTTTTTTAATAATTTCTGGTTCAAGTTTGACATTAAGATGGTTAAATACAGTCATCAGCCTTATATTGCCCGAATTGAATAATTAAATTGCTATTTTACTACCTAATAACAGTGTTTGGAGTGAGCGAAATTTTCTTTACGTAAAATATCCCGTAACTAGAGAAACAGTTGCCAAATACGCCTAGAACAATAATAAAAAAAAATAAAACTTAATTCTATGTTTAAAAAGTAAATTGTACATTCACATTGTCTAAGAGTAAAGAAATAACTGTTTAGATGAGTTTTTTGCATTTCTATGGCTTAGTTTCGGTTTCGAAAATTTGACTTCTGGTTCATAATTTAGGCAATAACTTTGCTTCTAACTATCGGAGAAACTAAAGTAGACCATTTTTGGAATCCTAAATGTATAGGCTTTAATACAAAGTAATAAAAAAAATTTTGAAAATTTTCATAAAAACGTCGATTTTAGGGTAGGCACATACCTTAAGATAATTTTGTTTCGTAGTTAAGCGCTTACCCTCTGCTGTTCTTGGCAGTTACGAGATTTATTACGTAACAATGAATTTAGTAGTTTTAGTTTTTTTCAGTTTATTTTCGAGTATTACGTAACTAGAAGCGTGACTGTATTCAGATTACATCGAACAGAAAAAAAAGTGAATTACTATGCATTCTTTGAATAAAATAAAATGCGCGCCAAATATAAGCCTTAGAAGCACCAATATGCCTATAGCTTTTTAAGTACAAGTTCAAAACTAGCAGTAAGTTGTTAAGCTAATCTTCTTTTCCAGAACTGTCACCAAAAGCTCAAACCATAACTCATAGAACACATGACCTCACAAACAATTTAACCCTTCATTTACCGAATTTACTTACTTGCAACTTTTTAATTTTGTTTTTTTATCATTAGATAATTTTTTTTATGTAGAATAACTCTGGGAATGTGGAAAACACTTTTTTATTTAATTAAAATTACTTAATTAATTTAATGAATAATTGAAAATTTTAATTTCTGCCTTCAGCTGCCAGTTACTGCTTGTTATTGGAACTCCATTCTCCGTGTTCTTGTGAATACTGTCAGGAAAGTCGGCCATATTGTGAAGATATGAACGTTATTAAAGCAGTACAGTAGACTCTCTTAACCGACTTAAATGGGACCGAGGATAAGCCGGTTTAGCGAAAATCCGGTTAAACCGGAAAAGTGAAATAAAATAAAGTTCGGATGTATATGTCTTATAAAAAAATACACAACTAAAATATTGTGTTATTTTATTCAATGTATTATAGTACTTTAGTACTATAAGTTCAACCAATAACCACAATCGTTTGGTAGGGACACCTGTGACCTTCTATTGTCAAGGTCAAAAAGTGCCTGTCAGTTATTGAGCCCATTCCACTCCCACAACTGTCATATTGACATTTCGAGACCCCCCCCATTCTGAAAAATGTGCAGATACAGCTACTAAATAACGAAACACGTGTTTTTAAAATTTTTAGTACTTTTTTACTAAAGATTTAAAAAAATTCTGCCGGTTAAAGAGGAGATCCGGTTAAGAGGAAGTCTACTGTACTTTAAAGTACTGTCGTTATATAAAGGTTAATAACATTTTTGTGTAGGTATCACTTCACCGCCACAGACATATCAGTCATCTTCAGCCTTCCCCCTCCCCAGCACGCATGGCAAATGGGGTGGCCCAGGAAACTTTTCAGCTCTCGGAAACGACCCCTGGGGTCTCGTGGAAGATTTTTTTCCCTCGGATGAAAAAGATCTAAAAACTTTTCTTGCGGAATTTTCCCATAAAAATTTATGAGGCGGTTTTTTTCTTAAGGCTCTCAGTGGGTGCCCCTCGAGAATAAGGGGAGTGTTTATATGTTAAAAGTAAGACGCGATTCCAATCCCTCGTTGAATTTTAAAGGCTCTATTGTTTAAAAATGGAAATAAAGATATCCCCCTTTTCGGGACGTATCCGGGATCCCTTTTTCCGAATCCGGGAGGTGATTAAGTTCCCTGATCTTCCATGTTTGATGCCGGGATGTGTATTCGGTTTATAGGCATAACGGAAGTTTCGGGATTTCGGACTGAGAAATGGAAGAGCGTGGTTGAGTCATGTTGTTGGAGATCGGAAAGGAATCACTCAAAGAACAGTTGTAAAGTGCGTCATAAATTTTGGGGAGGAAGTGACATATAATTCTGGATCTCAGACTGACTGGGTTGTATATACGATTTTTTAGACATTGTTACCTAACTCGACTTTTTCATTTTTCTGAAGAAGGAATATTTTAATCGATTTTTCACTCAGTTCCTGAAGTGCTAGAGTTTTGGAAGTTTGTACATTAATATGTTATCGGTGACAATGCACTGTTTTAATTATTTCAAAATTTAATTATCAATTAATAGATTAATTCAATGTAAATTTAATTCAATACGAATGGTAGTAAATTTGAGGTAAAATAGTTTTCGAGATTTTATATTTTTTTATAATAATAAGTAATAAATTAAACACCAACACTTGAAAAAAATTAAATAAAAAAAAATTCTGCTTTTTAATACAATAATAGAAATGCGTTAAGTTTTTTTAGAAAAATTTTGCTTTCGCGTATGCATAACATATAAAAATAAGATATTGTAAACATCAAAAAATTTGACCTCGAAATTTCGTTGAATCTCCATATTCTACAAGGTGTGACCAATAAGTAGGGTGAATCACCCCTTAAATCTGAAATTATAGCAACCCGATTATCAGCGACACCTTCGTCATGTTCCGTAATATTCTTCGTCTTCTTTCTAATCCCTCTGATCTGAATCAGATCAGATCCATGAGATCGTTCGCCTTCATCACTTCCAACACGAAATACGGTTGCATAAGCAGGTCATAATACACCAAGGTAACACAGTCAAGTAGATGTTGCTGAGTGGCCTCAATCATGTTGCACTTTGTGCAGATATTGAACTTCTTATCACCACGAGGGAATCTGAGGGTTTTCAAGTGACAGGATGATAAGCGAGCCAAAGCTGTTTGGCCTCTCCTATCCCCCTTTACACGTATAGCAGCACCCGGGCCTTCACTACGATACCATGAATGAGCTGGTGGATGCCTCTAAGAAATGTTAATAAGGGCCTTTCTTCTTGAGTATAACTCAAGGTAGGTCAAGGGTTCTACAAAGGCCTGAGACATGGTAGTACCTTCTTTAGCAAGACTATCAGCAATATCGTTATATTTTAAATTTATATGTGATGGTATCCATTGTAGATGAAGAACACAAGTATTCCACAGGGTCCTGTGTTTGTTAAAGATATCCATTTCCCTCCGCTCACTAACATCTCTCCAATTATCAAGATATTGGACAACACTTCGACTGTCAGAGAAACCATATCTCACCGAATAATTGATGTTCCAGAACAAAGTCTAAAGCCATATCAATGGCGATCATTTCGGATCTGAAAACTGAGCAGTAGTCAGTATCTTTTCGTTTAAAAGAAGCTTCCCCCCGACCGTGTTTAGCAAACCCCAATACCTGTATGTCCAATTTCATTCTTGCTGCCATCAGTGTAAATCAGAGTAGCTTCAATAAGTATATTATTGATCACTTCGAGAGCAGCCTGTCTTAAATATTCCGGATGCTGGGAGGATTTATTAGTGTGTCACTAACTCTGTATGGAAGAACACACTAAGAAAAGAGTCTAAAGGAGACGCAATAGGTTTTAAAGAATTAAACTCAACAAGAGAATGCAATGCATCCATTTTCAAAGCATGACCGAGGGGACTACTCTTTTTTAGTCTTTGATTATTTTGCCAACTTCTTAAAAAATTAGCAGTACGATGTTAATTATTGTAACTAAACAGATTACTAAAATCTGTAATATTCAGTTAACAATAGCGCTTGGTATCGTGTGCCTATGAGTCTTGATAAATTTATTATCGACTCTTGTCTGTTCGGTGGTTTTGTGGCGTGTCATGGAGCAGAGAATCAGTTTGAAATTTTTGTACAAATTGGATAAATGAGCAGGCGAATGTCATGCAAAGCTGAAGCAGGTGTATGGACAGCGTGCCTTGAAGACTATGCATTCGTGGTTTAAAAGGTTTAGTTTTACTGCGAGGTGCTCAAATGACTCTTGGCTTGTATTCGTCGTGTACGGCTACTTCTGAAGCAAGCTGACTCTTGGTTTCTCTTTCACGATATTGCACGGCCGCATACCGCTACGCTTTCAAAGCAGTTTCTGGCTCTTTCTGAACTATCGCAACTACCGTATTCCCCAGACCTGTCTCCACCGGACTTTTTCTTGTTTCCTAAACTTAAAGTGGTTCTAAAGGGGCGAAGATTTACAGACATTACGCTCTTTCTAGCTGCTGTGACACGGGAATTGAAATCTACAGTAGTGGAGGAATTTTCAAGGGCTATTGACGACTTGTACACGCGATGTCAGAGGTGCATAGTGTACGAGGGAGACTCTTTTGAAGGATTGTAAATAGTTTCTATGTGAGGCCTACTCAGTGTAATACTTATTCCATCATTCACCCAACTTATTGGTCACACCTTGTAATAAATTAAACACTAACATTTGAAAAAAATTAAATACAAAAATTCTGCTTTTTAATACAATAATAGAAGTGCGTTAAGTTTTTTTCAGAAAAAATTTTGCTTTCGCGTATGCATAACATATAAAAATAAAATATTGTAAACATCAAAAAATTCGACCTCAAAATTTCGTTGAATCTCCATATTCGACTTGTAGACCTTCATTG
Source organism: Araneus ventricosus (assembly GCA_013235015.1). Classification (NCBI taxonomy): domain Eukaryota; kingdom Metazoa; phylum Arthropoda; class Arachnida; order Araneae; family Araneidae; genus Araneus; species Araneus ventricosus. Next base: position 23,207 of record BGPR01003868.1, read on the forward strand.
ACCCCGAAAAAAGATTTTTCAATGATATAACTCTGTGATAGCGATAATTCAAAAAAGTAAATATCTAAACGAATGAAATTCGGTATATGGCCTTTACGCCAAAATTATAGATTTCTACAAAATTGGGACAAAATCCTCGATGGCCAGACATTTACACATTTCTACACCCTTTGCCGGAGCATATTCTGCGCCCCTCTCAAAAAGTTAATATATAATTTTCAGTTTAATATACAAGTGGGATATTACCAATAAGCATAATTTAATCGCCTCGTAAATAAGAATTGTCAGAGCTAGATTATTATTGCGATAGATGGAGTCAAGAGTCCTGCTCATGATACGTCATGAACAGCGCCCTCTTATTCCCCACAAAACCAGCGAGCACGCTCAGAGAGATGCAGGCAAACCGGCAACTCTCTCTCGTAATCCCTCTTTTACTAGAATGTAGGCTATTCTGTTTCGGCGCAGTTAAGTCGCCCGATCATCATGTCATGGTAACTATATCCCATTTAACTTTTCCTTCCGGCTACCACTAATTTGATTAACTACTTTTAACCGATTAACGTCTATCTCAACAGTAATCTAGCTCGTGTAAATATGGCTTCATGTCAATCACTAAACTCTTTGTTATCTTTCTTTCGTACATACTTCCCGCTGTAAAATTCTCCCTAGTTCTTAAAGAAATGTTTTATATTTAACTTGAAATCTCCTCTTTTATTTCATGCAATATTTTGTTTTAAATTTAATGTGACTGAAACCCTAATAAATCCCCTAGACTTAATTTTGATCCACTTACCCCTTAAAGGTAACTACTTCGTGGGCATTCTGTTTAATTGAACGGAATCCCACATACAATAGTTCATTTTTAATACACTTAATACAATCTTATAATCTTCGAAATGCATGAAATTTTTTATTCAAAATTACACTTCTCATGAAATAACATAACATTAACACCTGAAAAAAATACTCCATCGAAATTCTTGAAATCTTCTGAGATACCTACTAGAACTTCTTTGTTTTCTCTTTTGTCAATTTGGTTTTCAACAGGTTTGAGGTATCATTAAAATGGACAAATTTTATTAAATATATTTCAATGCAAAGGAGCCAAAGGTCTACAGTAGACAAAAAGTGCATCACTCAATACATTTAATGTAATGAATGTAAATTTAAAGGAAAAAAACATCATTTTCAGGCAGGATTTATACATTTCCACGCTTGAGGCCAAAGCACTTAATTCTGCGATCTCTCCCTTTGTGCATTCCTCTCTACTATAGAGACAGGTAATGTAAATGTACCGCCTGTTTATTTAATGTATATGAATGTGCTTAGAAAACAGTATTTTATAAGGTCTTTTCAAAAATAGAGTGGGTTGCCAATATAATTTAGACACTTTGAAATTTGCATATTTTTTCGAATATCTCCCGAAAATCTGCATGGAAATCTGATATTTTATAAACTTGAATCTTCGAACAGTAATATTGAATTTTATGAAAGTTGAATATCCTGAATACTCCTGCATACTTATAAGTTAAATACATAATTTAAATTACAGTTCGACAATTACTATTTGAAGATTCAAGTTTGAAAAATATCAGTTTGTGCAAGAACCCTCATTATTTAGCTTCTCTTAGAGTGTACCGAAATTCATCAAATTTCGATTAAGTTGTTTGAATACTAGTGATATTGAACTGGAGTTTTTTATATAAATTGCCTTATATATCTGGCTTTTAATTTATGAAAGTAAAATTGCGATACATTTCGCATATGCGAAGTAAAAAATCATTTACTAAAAATATTCATATTTCCTTCAATATTCAAAGTGTTCACTTCAGATTTTGACACAATGCTTTTCCAACATATTCTCATGAATTCTGTAAGTTTCATTCAATTTGATTTAAAACCCTCCTAGTTATTAGGGAAAAAAAGTGTAAAAAATTGAGATATTTTTAAGAAACCTTTATATCTTCCCAAATATTTGTGCTATAATTACGAAAATGCATGCAAATATAATGCACATCAAACATAACCATTGATGAAAGTTTCATCTCGTTATCAGCTTTCTTTGAAACGGGATGAGTGAATTTTTTTTGTCTCCATCACTTTCTAGTCGCCCCCTAAAAACTCTGCTGATCGAATCGTCGCTGTAAACTGTGAGTTCAAGCCTAATCTTTACATGTTAGAAATTCTAAGAGCATCCACACAGATTTTCGGGAGATATTCGAAAAAATATGCAAATTTTAAGGTGTCCACTTTATATTGACAACCCACTATAGTTCTGAAATTGGTAAATTTTGTATTGTAATTTCTTTTATATTTGCGCCTTCCGATTGTTGCGCCCTAGGCCATGGCCTAGGTTGGCCCTATGGGAAATCTGGTCTTGTCGACGAGAAGGTCGTTTGTCTGCCCGTGTGATCGGACGTGAAGAAGATAATTAAAAATCAGAGTGAGGTAAAGGGTTGAAATTTGGCATATCGTTTTATCATCAGAATTATAGACTATGTCGGCCAAATACGTGAAAGAGTTAACCGTCTGTAGGTCTGTATATTTGCGAGTATGTGAGAACGATAATTTGAAAATGTAACAAACTAAACGAAATGAAATCTGACTTGTGATCTTCTCACCAATTTTGTAGATTTTTATCGAATTTTGGACCCAATCAGAAGAAAGGAAGAAACCTAAAATCCGTGTTCAGTTTTCTTCACTGCAGTCTGAAGCACATAACGCGCCATATTGTTTAAGTATACGATGAAGTCGAGGGGAGAATATCCCCGCTGGCTTGGTCTTTTTTTATGGTGACACTGGGTTGCTGTTGTTAATGTTGGTTTCTGTGGCTCAAGAACCAGTATTGGCTATGCTGCGCCAAGCTTTTTTATAACATGTAAACGTGTTAAAATGAGCAGCAATTTTTTTGCATTCAGAGTATAACATGAATTAGCAAACTCACAATTTAAAACCAAATGAATAATCCAATATATAAAAACACGGTTATTTCTCTATGAATTAAAAATGCCAATGACCTTTATAAATGCAAAACAAATGTGAATGGAGACGTTCTCCTACTAAGTCTCTAATGTTTAGTGACACAGAGTGATAAAACGTTTTAAACTCTAATGTTTAGTGATAAAACGTTATCGATGATTGCTGAAAACAGGGCACTCAACTAAAAAATGGTAAACAGTAAGATCTATATGGCACATTGTGCAAGCAGCACACCGTTCCCTAAATACATTTAAACCCCACTGTCACCAAAATAATTTGGTGACATTGGGATACTCAAGTAAATGAAAATAATCCTCTTGTTCAACGCGAACAGAAATGTGAAAAAGCATGCGCACACTTCGAATCATCTAGATGACCAATATAATTTAAATAGTAAATAATTAGAGTTAGTTCTTGAAATTTTCTTCATCTATGTAAATAAATTGGCGAAAAAATTTCACATGCCTTCATTAAATTTATAAAAAATTATTCTGGCACGGCAATATCCTTTTCCGATTAACATATCTTTCAATGGTGGGAATCATTATCAGCTTTTATCAAAATGTCACAGAAATTAGAACTAAAAAATTCTCTCGTAAACAGCATGATTATTGTTTGACAGGATTTGACATGATTATTGACTAAGGATACCAAAGTTAAACTTGGACAATATGTAATTGCAAACAATTATTATTGTTCTTAAAACATGAATTCTATTGCATCACATCAAAACTTTTAGAGTGCATAATTTTATCCGTCATTTCGAAGACAGTACAAAAGAAATTTTTATAAACTAGCAGCCGGATTTGAAATGTAAATAAAATCAATGAGCAATTTGAGTATATAATTGAAAATACACAAATTTATTAATACATATTTGGAGTAGCAGTAATAAAACGATGATCAAGGTATAAGTTTATGACGGCCGCTAAAGAAAATAAGTTCTGTATTAATGCAAATTATACTTTGTCAGATTTCGGCGGAAATTGACAAAAAATAAAATTTGAAGATATAATCAAAATTCCTGCGGGATGTGATTGGGGGATTTAAACTAAATAAAATAAAGCAAACTGGACAAAATGGGATAATTAGCACGCGAGATATCAATTTTAGACGAAATTACACTTTTTCAGATTTCGCTCGGAATTCGCTAAAACTAAAATTTCAAGATGTAACCAAAATTTCTTCGGGATATGGGACCTGAAACCGAGTAATATAAAACAAACCTGGACAAAATAGGATAATTAGATCTCGAGATATCGATTTTAATCCAAATTACACTTTGTCAGATTTCGGCCGAAATTGACGAAAAATAAAATTTCAATGTATACTCAAAATTCCTTCGGGATATGATTGGGGGCTTTAAATTGTATAATATAAAGGAAATATCGAAAAAATAGGATAATTAGAACGCGATATATCGATTTTAAGTATTTATAAATAGATAATACATTAGATTATAAATTAATACCACGGAATCGTTGATAATACATTGAAATCATATTTTTTTCGGACACATGGCGTCTTTTTTTCTTAGGCGGTACTTTCTTTTTTTTAACAGATTTTGCACAGATTCATTTCAACATTTTCTGATGAATTCTCGAATACTACTGAAGTCTTATTCCTTTTCATAAGCATAAGTTACTTGTGAAACCAATAAGTTCCTAGAGTTTTGGAATTAGTATACAATTTTCAAGTGTTTCCAGATCTGGGCAACCATTTTCCCGAGCACACTCAATCTTCGATCGAGCAACACTTCTGTCCAATCGGAGTCTCACCCGATTTTGTTTACCGACATTTGGGTAGGATTAGGATATTTTCGTTCTTATTTATCAAGATGGTGAAAAAAAGGCAGATTTCCAAAGGTTTGAAATCTGGAAACCTTGTTTCAGATTTAGAGGATGTAAAACCCTTAATGTGACGCATTTTAAATAATTTAGTTTAATATACAAATTATTTTTTAAGTATTTATTTTATATTCCTGTCCTGACTAGGCACTAAGCATATTCGTTGTGAGTCACGCCCTGGACCCCGTGGGTTTGGTTTCCTTGTTCCAGAGACTCACGTCATATTCTGTAAAAGTCGCTTCACAGCAGAGGCCTTCATGTTGCTAGAATGATGATTATTAGTCTTCGACAGAATTTTCATGCGTTTTTATAGCATACGAAATGCTAATAAATTTTGGACTTATTTCTGCTCCACTTACTTAAACCGAAGGGTACAAATATAAAATTGGTATCTATTCTGCATGTTATTTCGTTATTTTATTTATCTCAGTGTTAATGCATTTTGTGTAATCGTATTTTATCTGCATGCTTAGTTTGGCGCCTCCGATAAGCGGCTCTACTAGTTCCTCTTTTACAGTTTTCAATGTTTTAATGTATTTTTTCATTCTAGCCGCCATTCCCGTGCGAGTAGTAGGTATTTGTTTTTAGCTTGCTACTATTGACATCCGCATCTTTTTATGTCTTTACCGCAACATGCAGTTTTTTTCAATTCCTAATTCTACGGAACAGTATATAAGTTTACATAATAATGAATATAGATTTTAATCTTTAATATTTGTTCGTCATTATTAACTCTCTGAACCCGGCTATAGTGAGAATTTCATTGCCTCCAAACTAGGAGTGAATTTTCGTTCACTAAATCAGAATGGAATCGTCACGTTCCCTACAAAAATTCCAGGAGGTCGACACCTATGGTTGCCCGGGCAATTGTCAATAAAGAAAGGAAGTACATTTTTCCTAAAAAAAACACCCAGGCGCCCGAAAACGTCTGAGTCCGGCTTGTCTCGAACGGGCGTTTGAGGCTGGATAGGGCTCATAGGGTTAAAGTGAAACTACACCGAGTGCTACTTGAACTTCAGTAACTGCATAGCTCCAGCACTATGTACTAGGGACAGTATCAATGAAGAGCTAATTTGTTTTAACTTTAATGTGGTGTAAAAATTATTTATGTGCGATAACATGTAAAAATCTAATTAAAAATTTTAAAAACTCTTTCTTAGTGAGTGCGTACTATTTAAGAAGAATCTACGTGTCAAATCTGCTAACTCTAGGTCCAATGTTCTTCCCTGTAGTTCTGAACGATTTCCGCATACACCCACGTGTCATTTACAGATGCAATCTACGGATAGTATACCAGTTTTTATTATTATGTTAAAAAATGACCAACGTTATGTCGTTGGCCGATCACTAAAGTCTAGGAAAATATTTTGGTTTTTAACGTCATTCCTTGGTGACACAATAAACTAGTTTAAGTGAAAAATGCCGGCAAAACAGCAATGGAGCACAAAAACTCTTCTTGTCTAAACGACTTTGGTGCAAACAAGCAGGTACCGGAAGTAACGGACGTATGATGGGTGTGTCGACAAAAGAGTTAAGTGATTAAAGAACTTAGTCGCAGAGTTGCTATCTTCAGAACGGGTCACTGATTTCTCCAGCAAAAACTTTGTCACTTACATAAAACTTTCAAACATGAGTCTCACTTAAGCAAAACTTTCTGGTGTTGAATTAATCACGACTCTTTGTCCATGGGCAACAGAAAAAAATAGATAAAAACTGGCACCGTCCACTCCTGTCCGTTCCTTCTTCATCCATGTCACACCAGACCTGAAACAAAAAAAAAGAACCAAACCAACCAGATTCTCAAAAAAAGAAATAACAGCAGCCTCCCCCATGAAAGAATTCTGTCACCAGAAATGTTCCCGGCGGACTTCCTCGAAAATCCTGCGAAGAATCCTTGCTGGGAACAGTTACTCCTTGGGCGTTGGGGCCTCAACTCCATTCGGTGGCAATAAATGTCCCACCCGCTTTGATGGATGGACGGAATTCCATCAGAAACATCCATTCCAATTCTTCCGCCGACACCATTAAAAAGAAATCAGTGTCACACTCTCGTGTTTCGGTTGCACCAGGAGGAAAGGTAAATAAATGGGAGGCCGTTTTGTTGCGATTTCAGGAGGAAGAGGCCACGGATGCACGTCGAAAAGGCAAGGGCTTCGTGAGAAAAAGTTTGTGAAGTCAGTCGAGACTGTTTTCGGAGAGGCTGAGTTTTATTAGATGCTACAAAATCAAGTCAGAATTTCCCCAAATACCTTGCGAATATAAGAGTAAATTTGCATTTATCATTATTTGCAATTCTTGGTGACAATTTAGAAGTAAAACGTTTTAATAGCATTCAGATGTCTATCTCTAACTGTGAAACGCGGCCATTAAACCTTTGATTTTATGATTGGATGGTCAGGTATTCTTTTGAAACCAAAAGTAAAACAGTATCGTATAAAAGGAGTTTTCGGCGTTTTATTTCAATGTCAGCTGGTAGGTGGGTGATTTGCTGGCACAGGAAGGATTTTTGGGAATGCTCCGGGACAATTAATTAAAGTTAATTCTTTTATTAGTAAAAGATACGAAAATATTTTCTTCTCTAAAATTACGGAGAATATCAGCTAGTATTCATACATAAAAGACATTGAGATAAAAACGAGCATTTTCCAACATTCTTTTTCTTATTTTTCAAAGACCATCATCATGTTTTGAAATAGCAAAATAATTTTCGGGCACTGCGGTTGAATGTTTGAAAAAAGTAATTACTAGAAACTCCGAAATGCATTCGGACATATTAAAATTTCAAATAAAACACCTCATGTGTGTCATTTTGATTTTGAAAAACAGTTTTTCTCAATTAACACAATGCTGGAATGATTTGTTTAGAAGAAAATCTTTTCCTTGATTAGAAATTCAAAAGGCGGGCCTCGTTAAACAACTGAAGAACTTGACCATGTGCGCACCCTTCCTTATGATTAATTTTGTTATACTTTGATTGCTCTCCAGTCGAACTGAGTCGAAATTTCGGGAAATGACTGCGAAGTTATTATTAAATTTCTGCATGCTTGTTGTCATTGCATTTTTACGGTATGTTTGATTGCATTTATTTTAATCATATCACAATTTTTTTAAATTTCTTTGTCTCCATCTTCCTTTATATTTTTCGGACAATTGGCTCTACACGTACACTTAAATCTAGATTTACACGGCATTAAAATTGCACAATTTCGAATTAACGCTTTTGCAGAAACTCGGAACTTTTGTTAATTTCATTTTAATTCAGTAATTCATTATTTTATTAATTTCATTTTAATTTAGTAATTCATTATTTTATTAATTTCATTTTAATTCATTAAGTTAATTTTCTTCATTGGGGATGCATACACCAGATAAATGTACACTTAGAGAAGCAAAATAATTCAAATTTTACTTATTATTTTAGTTATATTAACATCCCATTTGAAGCAACACGAGGGTTACTTTGAACCTCGGTCAGCTGGCGCTCCTTCTACAAGCTTCCGCACCATAGCAACGGGAGGACACGTTTGGCCACTATGCACTATAATTTAACGTGCAACAGTCCCATACAAGGCGGATATTCAGTGGAACTGGGTTTAGAACCTAGAACCCTCCAGCTCCAAGAGGGTGATTTTACCATTATGCCACCGCGGCCCTCACGAATTGCTAAAGAAAAGAATGGTTACGTAAAGGAATAAATAATGCTTCCAGTATGTATATTTTGTGGCAATAATACCTATCGACAGAAATTACGAAGATAGTTCAAGATTACTTCATCTGGGCCGATTCAAGGGTGCAGTTGATAAAATCTAGTTTTGATTATTACAAAATATCAGTAGTAACGATTTTGTGGAGCAGAAGCTTTTCCCTGAGTCTCTGTGCCGTACCATTTGCATGTATGGTTAAAATATTTAAATTTTGATTTCTGTTTAGGCGAAAGCGAAAAACAATTTCAAAAGAACATTATAAAACCCTTTTCGTAACTTTGCGTCATCTGTTAAGCTGAACTTTCATTGCGACACCGTTACACACCATTTGGAGCGTCTCGCACCAAAACCGTCGTCAATGATGAAATCCGATGAGAATTAGCGCGGTCTGGTCTTTCCTTTCTTGAAGAGGTTCTCCGTTTTATAGCCAGACTATAAAAAAGTAGAAACAGAATAATACATACCTTTCCTTTCTCGTATATAGAATATACAAAGAGTAAGTATTATAATCGTCAAATAAGTCTATCTTAATGTTTGGAAAAAATTACACGTTTTAAGCGGGGCATTCACGATCAAGCCGTGCCACTCCATTTGGCGCGCATCGTACCAAAACCCTTCGCCAATGGAAAACTCCTATGAGAATGGCGCGGTGTGGTCGAAATGTTTATATTTTCACCCGGTTTGGATTTCCATTCGGCGCACTAGGCCATAAAACTGCAATATGATAGTGGGTTAGGGGGGGACTGAGCCTCTTTCACAAAAGCGAAAAACATAAAATAGGGGAGGAGAAGTGGAACTCTCTCGAGAGATATGGGAGGAGGGGTCCCGTTTAGAAAGCGGGAGGAGGGGTAGACACAGTAGCCCTAAGGTATTGAACTAACCGGTTGTGTGGTGTGCATGGAGCCTCCATGAATGGCCGACCTAAATGGCTGGCCTCAAAATCGGAATGATGTGGAGCTATGCGTTCCAAACTGACCGGAACGCTCCGCTCGTGAATGTCCAGTCTTAGAATAAAACGACTTTTCGCAGGACAATGCACGTTAACCTGGATTACGTGATAGATAAACGTAACAGCACATATCACTTGACATCTAATTCACATTTTGTATTGTATTGTACTGTGATGTGACACTACAAGCCGCTAATGCCAGATGTGCAATGGATTCCAACATGACATGAGCGGTTTGCACTCACCTTGGATCAGATACGCTTTTAGATTCTGTAAGGGAGAAGATTTTTAATAGTGAATGTGAGATCTTCGTGAATCTTTGAGAATCCTCGCGCCGCCATTTAAGGATCTCAGTTCTACTTTATTCTAACAGTTTTGCATTCGCTAGTGACAGGGAAAAGCATTTTTTAGAAATGGAAGCTTGGATGTAACATAATGTGGACCATAAAAGAGAGTGAAATCATTTTCTTATGTTTTATAAACTGACATCAAACTATGAGAATGACAAGCAGAAGCCGCAAGTTTATTTTAGAGAGCCTTACAAGCTTGTTTTAAAATTTTATTTTTTGAAACGGGCTCGATTTATATTTACAAGCCTACTTCGCCTTCCACGGTAAACCTGTTTTTGTGAGACAGAAATTTCCTCTACGCAAGGCAATGAAACTCTTTAGCGTCCCTGTGCCGTGAAAGTTTTATTGCATGGTGCTATAAGAAATAATATTTTCTTACAGTACCATATAAAATTTAGACAGTAGAAAAAGCATTTTAGAAAGCCTTGTCTTATTTCTTTTGCACATGTATGCATTTTAGGCATTTTTCAAGCTGTTTTTGCTTTTTTTGTTTGAAAGGAGAATACTAAAGCTTTTCTCTTGGCTTCATAAATACTCTCACTTCTGAAATAAAACGAAAAAGAAAATTATCCCCAGTGGAAGTTTTGTTAAGCATTCCTGACTGCAAGCATACATTATATATAAATAATATATACACGTAACATCATGCTTTAGTTGAGGTGTAAACATCTTGAATGAGATGGTTGTAGTTGCCAACATCAATATTTTATTCAAATTTCGATTTATTCATTTTAAAAGTGGTAATACAGATTAATCTAATCAGATAACGGAAAAATAATTGAAAAACATCCATGACCAGAATTGAAGAATTCGCGCGAAGTGGTGCGTCTTAACAAGAAGGTTACATGTTTGAAAAAAGAATGTTAACACTACGTAGAGAGTTTAATACTTGGGAGAAGGGGACTCCCCGAAGAAGACTCGTAACTCTGGAAGCTAAAGTAGAAGTGCGGTTCTTTAAGATTAAAGTAAAAGTAATTAAAAATGTAATGGCATTAAAAAGAATTAATTTAAAGAAGATTAAAAAGACCATACATACCTGAGCATATACAAATATTTTGTGATGCCATTTGGAAATGTTCAATATTTTATGAGTAAGATTACGTTGGAATAACAAGTGGTGAAAGACTTTTCTTTCATAAAAGGAAAATCGAAATAATTTCAAATCACGAAACTTTCATTGCTACTCGCTCTGTTTCACATTCAAAAACAAACAGCCCTGAATAAATATCTGAAAAGATTTTTTGATATATATTAATGACTTATTGAAGAAATTAGTGAATAAAAAATAGAACAATACGCCAACAAAGGCAACATTATTTTTCAGTATAAAGTATTTAATTAGTTCTTATGTTTGCTTCAAACTTAGAAAAGGAATAAGGTAAAAATATGATAATTTTGAGTCCGTTCATTAATTTAAATTAAGCCAATGGTGCGCATTCATGTCCACGTGAGTCTGACAAAAGACACACCGACCCAGTTTTGTTATCCATCATGCATCTTGATGGAGGATAAAAGATGTGATGTCACAGCAAAGCGTAAGACAATTTGCAGTTGGATGTTAGATGCCACGAGCACCGACTCGATTTTGTTACCCATCATGCATCTTGATGGAGGATAAAAGATGTGATGTCACAGCAAAGCGTAAGACAATTTGCGGTTGGATGTTAGATGCCACGAGCACCGACTCGATTTTGTTATCCATCGTACATCTTGATGGAGGAAAAAGGATGTGATGTCACAGCAAAGCGTAAGACAATTTGCTGTTGGATGTTAGATGCCACGAGCACCGACTCGATTTTGTTACCCATCATGCATCTTGATGGAGGATAAAAGATGTGATGTCATAGCGTAAAAGATATTTGCAGTTGGATGTTAGTACCACAGCAGACTCGATTTTTGTTATCATCATGCATCTTGATGGAGGAAAAAGCATGTGATGTCACAGCAAAAGCGTAAGACAATTTCAGTTGGATGTTAGATGCCACGAGCAACGACTCGATTTTGTTATCCATCATGCATCTTGATGGAGGAGGAAAAAAAGTGTGATGTCACCTAAAGACGTAAACTTTGCAGTTGTGTTAGATCAGAAGCAACGACTCGATTTTGTTATCCATCGTACATCTTGCTGGAGGAAAAAGGTGCGATGTCACATCAAAGCGCAAGACAATTTGAGGTTGGATGTTAGATGCCACGAGCACCGACTCAATTTTGTTACCCATCATACATCTTGATGGAGGAAAAAGGATGTGATGTCACAGCAAAACGTAAGACAATTTGCAGTTGGATGTTAGATGCCACGAGAAACGACTCAATTTTGTTATCCGTCATACATCTTGATGGAGGAAAAAGGATGTGACGTCACAACAAAGCTTAATTGTGACTTGACAGTGACGTCACGTGATTCGTTTCCATTGCAAACAAAAGCAATTGAACGTTTTCAGAACCACCCGCCGACATTTTTCAATAACAATCTTCAACTACTTCAAATTATTTCATGTGAAAAGAAAATCATTAATTTTTAAATCAACTTATTCATCGAAAATTTTCATCCATTAACTCTTTTTGTTCGAAAAGAGTCTTCATGTATTAAATTTTGCATTTTATTTCTAAATTTACATTTTGTAGATTAATTGTTGAAAGCTTAAGCAATGAACCTATTAATCCCAACTTTTTTAAGGCTGATAATTCAAATGTGTATGTTTTGAATCTGCACGGCTGTTTCAAGTGCAATTCTCTGGTTACATTTTAAGAGAAATGGGAAGATTTGTCTGATTCACAATTTTTAGTATATTTTACTTCCATAAAAGCATTTTGACTTGTTAGAAATCTGCTTTAGTATAGCACAACGCGAGAAACGCATGGAATTACAAATGCTTTCAAATAGAATTAAAAAGCGGTGTCAGAATTATTGCCCTTATTTACGAATATAGCCCATATTTACAAAACAAAACTCAATGGCATGTTCCTGTATATAGAAATCATCGATATTCTTTTATAGTCGATTTAATGAACATATTCTGGAAGCAATGCAATACCCCACACGAGACTTTACCTATTTCTAAATCCATGTAAATTTGCACAATTTTGCATCAATATTTATACATATAATATTGATCAATGTTAGGAATATAAATGCATAAATATTACAGTGAAAATTGACAAACTAAAACAAACGCCTAACAAATTATGAGCTAAACTTATTAAAAATTATGAGCTAAACGTATTAAAAATTATGAGCTAAACGTATTAAAAATTATGAGCTAAATATATATAATATATAAGCTATATATATATTTCTTTCCATCTTTAATTTCACTTATAATTTTGAATAAGAATTGAAATGTGCTAAAATGGAATAGTCCCAGAAGAAGTAAGGAGTGACGTGTTCATCATATTTCACGATAAGGTTTAAGCAAACTCTAAACAGTTCATACGTCATAAAAATATTTATAACAAGTTATTTAATTAACTTATATAGATTTTACTGTGAGTCCTTTACACACTCGAAACGGCCCTAATTTAACAAAAAGACATTGCATAGTTATTATTCATGATTATTTAACAATCCCTTATGTCCCACTATAATTCATTGCTTTCCATTATAGTCGCTTTTTGCACTGTAGTTTCTGCAAACATTTCAGAAACCACATACGGATCCCACCCTGTACAAATCACACTTCCTCAAATCAATAATATATTAGATACCATTAAACAACCTTGTCAATTCGAAAGCCCTATAAAGGAACTGTCATGTAATAAAAAGACATTATATAAATATTGTTTGTAATTCTTTAGCAACCTCTTATGTCCCACTGTAATTCAATGCTTTCTGTAATAGCCCTGTTTTCCACTATAAGCCCTGTAAATATTTAAGAAGCAATATAAAGACAGAAGCCCAGACTTCCTAAAATTAATAATCCAGTCGTCACCTTTAAACAACCTTATCAATTCCAAAGTCCTACTATAAAGAGATAGACGTTGAAAACTCTCATCCTGTTCGAAAGATTATCTGTATGCGGACAGCCCATATTTCAAACGATTAAATGATGTGATGATGGACTGGGAAATTTCCCTGATTCATTATCTTTTAAGTGCGTAGAAACATTTTGGCATATTAAAAATATACTTCAATTCAGGACAACGACAACAGTTAGATATTTTGCATTATGTTTCAAATAAACTAAAAATAGACCTAAGAATTATTACACATACGAATTTTTAATCCACCCTTTACAGAAGACCAGACTTCCTGAAATCAATAATCCATTGTCCACCATTAAACAACCTTATCAATTCCAAAACCCTATAAGGAGATAACCGCTGGAAACGCTCCATCCTTCTCGGAAGATCGTCTGCATGAGGACAGTCCGCATCCCAAACGATCGAACGATCCGATGATGGAACAGGCAGGGTTGTCTTCGAACACCTTCTTGGAAGAGTGGCAATTCCCCCGGCGTCTCAGACGGAGTCCTGCCATTGATTATTTCAAAGGAGATAATTATGATTAAAGGTAACGTCGTCCCGGAGGATCTACTGTCGGAATTAAAGCGAGGGCCTTGAGAAGAAAGGGATGGTTTAAAATTGAAAGGGCGCTTTTAGGTGAGCCTAATTTGTTCTTTTGCTGGTAAATTGGGTTATTGTCTCGCCCTGGTCCTCAGAGACCTTTCGCAATGGGTAGATTCCTAGAGTGAAAGTTTGCGACTTGAACGGAGTCGTTTTCGGCGTCAAATGGGATTAAATTCGTGATAGGGCGTGAGAAAATGAACTATTCGGCAGAATCGGGCAAGAATGTCGAGTTTTTCGAATCCAGTTCATTTATTATTGCAGTGGTAACTCAAGCTGTCAGTAAGTGAAAGCTACGAGGTATATCATTATGCCAAGGCAAATAATCCTGGGTTTTATTCTAATTTAATTAAAGGCATTTAATATTTTTGAACAAAATTTTGTAATTTACACCGGTTAGTTGATACTCTACGTAATGAAACTCTGTATTTGAAAGGGAAGTTGATGCATTTTTGGGGCTCTGTCTACAGCAATAGGTCGCTTAGAAATAAATATTATGTCCTTCATCAGTGATACAGTCACTTGCAGCTTTTTACTTGCTGCCATCTTGTTGAGTTGTAGCGGACTACAAAATTGAATTCAGATCTGGATTCGATCTGGAAGGAGATTATTTGTATAGAGATGATGCATTTTTTATTTTCTGAAAACTCTTCTCCAGAGCTAACTGATAGTTATTTTGTCCGACATATAACTATGCGGTGACTTAGAGATATCTTTTAAACCACATTTCTCATACACAGACCTTTTATCGTTTTTCATTATAGTCGAAAATAATTTTTCCTTAAGACCTATGATTCTTCGAGTATTTCCTATTTTTTCCTTGTTTACCGACTGAGGGTAAAATCTGGGCTTCGGGACGGGAGGGTTCCAGGTTCGAAACCCGATTCCATCAAAGATCCCCCGGGTTGATTGGCCTGGTCATGTTAAATTTGACAACAAAAATCAAGACCTCCCGTTGGTGTATTTTGGAAGTTTTAATTGAAAAGTATTCTCGAAATATGTGATTTTAGTGTATCAGAAAGTTATTTTTTTCAGCATTTGTTCTGCTATTTCGTCTGTAGCTCCATAGATGAAAATATCTGTATTTAAATCACTCAGATTTGGTTAATTTAGGTCGATCCTCACGAAACCTTTATTCAAGGGTTTATATCCTAAAGTAATGTGGAAATTTTAAAAAGAAAGCTATTCTAACCTTCCAGCGGGGGCGCCTGCGCAAATTTTATTACGGATTTTCCATACCCTGTTTTCTTATTCGGAGTCAAAACTGTCTGAAAGTCATTGCTATTCCTTCATGCTACCCCTCTCTTCAGGATTAAATAGGTTTATCTGAGCTTCAAAGTGATTTCATACTGTTTTATGCTTCTGTCGTAAAGTTTATGCAGCGCTCTCGCTCGCGTAGCTTGATAATTTTTTTTCACGCCTTAACGTTTCAGTTTGATAATTATATATAAAGTGCGGATTAGGTCGATTTAATATTTCATTTTACATCATAACAGATATGTAATAAGCCTGCCAATAATCTTCGAAGCCGAAGAATTTTCCTGAAACACTTGACTTTCAGTCTTATGAAAAAACACCTCATTACTTGAGCCCAAAAAAAATCTATCTGCATCATCATACGACATTACCATGTCTTTAAGTCTAAATTATACACCACAACCTGAAAAAGCAAGTGATTAGCAACCAGCATTGAGAAGGAGGGCTTGTGGTATGTGTTTGGAAGAAAGAAAACGACCATCAAAATCCATGAAATGCAATAGGTACAATATAGAGTGTACATGTAAGCGTCACTCTCTGGCAAAAGTTCAATGTTTCATATGCAAGGAGAAAGATTAGAAACTTAGAAGAAAGTCTTTGTTGTACAATCTTAGTTTGTATCATAATTTTTTTTATTATATATTGCTTAACACCTTTTTTTATAAAATAATATTATTAAATATCATTACTTTCTCTGATTTCAGTATAATTTTAGATTTTGTAAATAATATTAAAATTAATTTTCACTCTTTATGAAAAGATTTGCTTTTCTGACGTGTCTCTTATTAGCATTATGAAATAATTTGCAGCTGCCATAGTAAAAATGAAGAAAATTATTGTGTCGTAAAAAGTACGAAACGCGCCCGATCGAGTAAAATATTTTAGCGCGCCTGCTGGGAGGTTAATATAGATTTTGTGATTTGTGGTATGGATTTAAATTCATGAATTAAGGGATTGAATACACCATTTTCTGAGACAATCTTTTAAGGAAAAAATTAACCCCAATTCTTAAGCATCTATATATATAAAACACTAACGTACGTGTACGTGGCACAAAAAAGAGGTTAATTTCTCTTTTGAAATGGCAACGATCGGTTTGTTTACAGATAAATCCGGTAGCCTCCTCCATGTTAGGCTTAATTTCATATGCATAGCCTGCTACTATATTCGTTCGGTTGTAAAACAACTTCTTCTCGAAAAAAATGAGTTTAAGACGCAGAGTTCACAATATTATGAATGAAACTTTGAACTAATGAGACTTTAAAAAATGAATGAAACTTAATGAAACTTTGGACTAATTCATTCAAAAGAGATCAGGTAGAAACGAAGCAGATGGACTTAGGCGACCCAGAGAAAAAAATAGCTCAAATCAGCGTAGGTTAAAATCGTGTTAATTCACAAATTGAGGTGAGCATCATGGAATTTTCTTTTGTGAATATTGTATATTGGGCACTTTTCCGTTGTAGGCACACCGCTTGGTGCCATTTTTGTCTTGACGAATTTTCTTGGAGCGCTGAATCGCCATCCTGGTTCAACTTCTTTCCTGACGATAGCTGACGCGCTCTGCATTTTTGGCAAGCTGAAGTATCAGGAGCGTGAAAGCGCAAGTTTGGCTTAAAATGTATGGTATGCGTATAACGGTGCGCAGATGCTCTGCGTGGGATCAGCTAGTTACAAATAATCCGTTAAAAAGGTGAATGACCATTGCTAAATGGTCTGAAGCTTGGTTTGGCAATCGATTCTGAAAAACAATCTGCCACGAAACAGTACCGAATTTAATCGTCAGTGAAAGGCTTTTAAATTCTTTTTACAAGGGATTACGACGTTATTTTAATAATATTTAATGACGGTCATAATTTTCTATCACAAAAGAAATATTTTACATTATGACCTATGCGCAATAAGTTTAGTTATCTTTTCTAAGTAAATGTATAACTTGTGATTATCAAATTTGAATACACAAAGGCAAACTGTGAAGAATTTACAGTAAGCCTAAATGAAGTTTTACGAGGCGATAATCAATCTACTGCACTACTTGAATTTTTTGGTTGTCATACTTTCATAATATAGTCAGGGCTCGACGGTCAATAATTTGATAGGTATCTCACAAATCGACTGTGGTGAAGGGGAGTGAGTACCCGATATACTTTCAAAAATTCAATTTTCTAATTTTTATATATTTGAAATCTCCATTTCAAGATTTTTCTAGCGCTATAAGTCTTTTGCTCGTGTTCATATTATAAGTAAGTTAAAATAAACTTTTAAAAAATGTAAACATGTTTATGCAACACAATATTTTTACCATTAACTTGAATTATCTCAAAATTGTATTTTTGAAACTGCGTGTGCCTTTTCCTCAAAATCTGCTTTATATATGCTCTTGAAGTTTTTACCACCTATTCTATACATATAAATGTATACACTGATCTGAAAGTTTTCTGATATTCCAAAAATATTTCTTAATAGTGCTGATCTCGTGTTAGAAAACGGCATTTTTTGAAAAATTCATAGTGTCATTCATTTAGAATATATATATATATATATATAGTACGAGAATATCTCGCTGGCCCTCAGCACTATCCTGACAATGGACTCGTCTCCGGGACCAGGGGCAAGGTGTCCCGTAATCAAGAAGATGAAGTGACATTCAGTTAAAATGTTTTTAAAAAAATAAAGTTATATTTATGTAAAATTTTCTCTTCAGTATAGAGATAAATGTCTACTTAAACAGTATACAAAATTCCAAACATGTATCTATAATAAATTATGAGAAAAGGTACATAGAAAATGGTCAATTTAACATTGGCGGTATAGGGGCACTGACTCACCTTAAGGGAACTTCGCCCGATAAACAATTATTCAAATTTTGAAGATTATGCAACACTTCTAAATTAATCGATGAATTTTTAATGTGAATTCGTAATCAGCGAATGCTTATTGTAGTATAACCAAATTTGGACCTTAGAACATGAAACTAAACCAGCCAACATGCAAAACAGTTTTATGAATAAAAGTAATATTAAAAAACGGTTTTGCTTTCAAGGATGATGTGCACCCATATTAAAGTTCTAATATGTATTATGAGAGCTGTTTCCATTTCATTTCATTTTCATATTCTTCTTTTCTATAAAACGGGCGATTCAGCTTTGTATTAATTCATGTTTTAAAAATAACACACACTTCTCTAATCATTTCTTTAAAAGGGACAAATTAAATTTAATACTCCGTGCAAGTCGTCGATTTCTCCAGCAATAAAAATAACTCATAGTAACGACACAATCATTATGATTAAAACTTCCGTCGATTCTGTCGTTAGTTTTAATTGCCGCAGTCCCTAATCACGTTAATGAATACAATTGAATCTAATAATGATAATCTCGATCAATGAACGGCGCGCCGTTCCAAACCGTTCATTCGTCGGGGAAATAAACACGGGCCTTCCTCCGCCTTCGAATTTATTTTTCCCGATTGCAGCCTCTTGATAAGTTTGGAGAGCATTAAGAATAATTGCGAGCTTCCAATTTTTACTTCGCGTGAAAAAATCCATCCAATGAAGGTATTTAATTTAATTAACACAATTAGTTGCACCTGTTACGGCTCATTTCTTATTTCTGCAAAAACTTAATAATAATAATAAAATAAATATGGAAAGTTTTAAGACGACAAACAAGCCTGTCTGGAATAAAGTTGTTTCTCTATGCTAACGTGGATGTATATTTAGCTTTAACGCTGCTCAGTCGTTTAAGGAGCTTGTTTATCGAATAAATCAAATTACGGCGATGTTCGTGGAGTAGTTTTCCATGGTAAACATTCATTGAATTCTGGGTTGGTAGACGGTTTTTTGCATGCTACAGAAGAGACAGAAAGAAAGCGTGGCTGTCTGTAATTTGCCATGGACGTTAATAATGAATGAGTTATCTTAATTCAGTTTGCGTGACGTCGTTGTTTGGAATGTGTGTTTGACAGGAACGAAGCAAAGGAATGGAAATCTGATTTCCTTAAAAAAGTTTTAGGTAATTCTGACGTTGCTTAATGAAATAAGTAAAGCTATCGATGCTTCATCTCCACGGGATAATTAACCCTCCATCGGGCGCTTCTAATATGTGAAATGAAGCAACCATATATTTGTGTGCCTAAATACTGGTTTTACCGATAAAAGTGTGGGACTTCTAGTAGCTTCCTGGCTCCGTACCACTCACACTAGGGTATCGTGGTTTTTCTCTAGTGCTCTTTTGATGTACGTGAGGGGTACGTTGATCTGGTAGATGAGTTGAGCCCGATTACGTTCGTATTTTGATTTCCCAGATTTTTCTCAATATTTCTTTTTATATGCCTGCTAAAGTTCGTATACCTGTGTCTTAGCCCCTAATTCAATGATATTGATCATTATTTCCAATATATTTTTTTTCAAAAATGTTCAATTTATTGGCTCTCAACGACAGCAGTTGTTATTGCTAAGTAACCTTACGGGAAAACAAACGTCAACTCCCTCCTGAATTCCTGGCATTTTGTTTGTTGAAATTGCAAGGAAATACAAAAAAGTTTCTTAAAAACGCAAATATAGCTTTGTTTTACGAAGAATTTAGTTTGATAAGCTTTTTCTTAAGCCTAAGCAAAAATTTAATCTCACAGATGAATTGCGCCCGAACGTGTCAGCGTTTCAATTGCGCCCGACCGAAGGTTGACATAACGTGGCATGGCAAAAGGAACTGAGCAGAGCATACTATTTAACATCTAATTGCACGTTTCTAAAGCTATGTCTCACGTTATTGCAACTTGCAAGTTTGGGAATGGTTGCTGGCTCAGTTGTCGTCCGCGTCATCTGGCCACGCCTAATCGAGTGTGTAAGTTTGTAGGGGAGTAGGTCTTTAGGCAACACTTGTGTTCAACGGTTTTCTCTCTCCCTCTTCCCGCTGAAATTAAATGCTTAGTGACTTAACAATCATTGTCTTCAATTCTGAAAAATTTTACCGAATTTTTAAATTTGATTTCATATAAAATGAAAGTTCATTATAGGTTTCAAATAACAACTATATATTTAATACAAATTGGCAAACCCATGAGACAGGCCCAGAGCCCCAACCACTGGACCGATTTTGACAATTTTTATTTCATATGAAAGCTTATGAGATCTAGATATGTCATCAATGGTCGCTGGCCCACCACCTCCCTCCATTATCGAGATAAATCGAAAAGGCACTTCTTCACTGTACATTCTCTATGACAAAAAAACCTTCATACAGTCCTCCAGCCCCAACCACTTGACCGCTTTCCACAATTTGTATTCCATATGGGAGCTTATGACCCCTATATAGGTCATAAATTGTCGCCTGCCAACCAACACCCTTCCATTTTCGAGACAAATCTAAAAAGAACTACTCCGTAGTGCATTCTCTATGGGGAAGAGCCATGACAGATTCCCTCAGCCCCAACCATTGGTCTGATTTCGACAATTTTTATTTTATATGGAAGCCTAAAATATGCCACCAATGGTCGCCTGCCACCCACCACCCTCCATTTTCGAGAGAAATGGAAAGAAAAAACTTTGGCAGAGTCCCTTAGCCTCTACAACCACCGATTAGCCAAGTTTAAAGCCTAGTCACAGGCCATTAATATTGCTTTTTAACAACTGGTGGTCGAAGGCGGTTAGTTAAATTTGTTGAAAAAAGAGCAAATAAGGAATCGATATTACGATAATTTTTCATCTTACCCTCCAACTTCAGACCGCCATGACCTGGCGGCAGTGTTTTGCCTTTCAGAAATGGGGAGACCAGATACCAATACAGATATACAGTTTATTATATCTTGGCACTCCCCAAATCCGTCGAGTATCAAACGTCCTCCTGCTGGTGTGACGTAGAAATTTGGTGAATTGGATGCAGGCCCAGGTGGCGCTTTCATTATCAGGTCACGAATCAAAATGAGGACAGACTTCCCAAAAAGACTCTCGTGTATCTTCTAAAGGACATTATTCCAACAAAAACACTCACGAAATCCATTTTCGGGAAGTCTGCCTATCTATCCGTCCATTTTCAGGCGGACACCATAATTCAAAATGAAAAAGCTAGATGGATTAAACTTAGAAAATTGTTTTTGTTGGCAACAATTAAGTATTCCGAATTCTTACGTCAGCTGGCTATGACGGGTTTTGAGTCCAAGAAAGCATATATAAGCTCTACTTCGTTTCACTATTGTACTCTACTATGGTATGTGTGGTATTCTATTCTGTTGTTTACTGTCCAGCCAAGTCATGTTATCAGCCAGCTTGTGTACCTATGGTTAGATACTATTTCTTAGTGGACAAGACGTCCTACTTACCTTCTTTATTTATTTAGTTATGCCTTTCAATAAAGAAGGATTGGAAAGTTCGTACGTCTCTTATTTGAAAGGCACTCAACAGTTTTATCATCCGAATTGTTGGCCGGTATAAAATTTGAACCAAATCCTTCAATGCACTTATCGTCTATCTGCCTATTCGCATGTATGAGTAATCAGTAAATAAAAACTCCAAGGATTAGATGGACAAGATTTGGTGTGTCGTTTTGCCACCAGAATTATAGATGTTTATTAAATTTCAGTTCCAAACGGAAGAAAAAATGTTTTCCAAAATGTATACTCGACTTTCTTTGCTATACCACAAAGCATTAACTTACCACAGTGTGTTAGTATACGAGAAATCCAAGGGGATACCACTTTCACTGTTTTTTTAAAAAATGGGGAAATATAAATTTTTTGGAAAAATAATCCGTTTAAAATAAGAGTGTCCTACTTAATTTGTTTTCATCAAAGTTTCATAAATTTTCAGCGAATGTATGATAATTTTATCTTTTCTGAATGAGTTAACGACAACTGTTACGAGCAACGCACAATAGCACATCTTTCAACAGAAGGTTATTTGAGAAATACCACTCATCACAGCTCGGCATCAATTTTCCACGAAAACTTCGTGAGTAAACCCCTGCAAAGCGTAACTATTTTTAAACTTTACCGCATCAAGACTTGTTACATAAATCTCCGCGAGTTATCCGCTCTGCTGACACAGGCCCCCACTAAGTGCCTTTCAAACATTAAATATTAATAGGTGGCTTGAAAAGATTAATTTAAATTTCATATTTTGCGGTGGAGGCAAACATCCTAATGGCGTGTATGTCACAAGGGGAGAGGGCGGTCAAAGTTTCTTGGGAGGGTTGGAATGTTCAGAACCTGACGTTAGCAACTGCCTGCCATGAATATTTCATACTTAGTATCGATTATAGGGTAATGAAATTGTTCCATTTAATGTTACCAAGGTTTAGATTTAGCTTTAGATTAAAAATTCTTTTGATTATTATTTGGCAGAAAAATTCATAAGCTCTATCGATTTAATTCAAGGATAATCGATTTATTTAATCTCTTCTTCTTATTAAATAACTGAGCAACCCCTCTAATCACTATATTAACATTTCAGCGTGCAAAGTTCGCCGCTAAAATAATAGTCTTCTCCAAACATGAATAACTATTTTATGTCCAAAACTTTACATAATTTTTGTAATTTAAATGAAGTTTGAAAGTTTAAATATCTTGATTAATCGTACCCGATTCAATAATTTGGGTCTACTTACTCATTCGTTATCTAATTTCTAATAAGTTGCAAAACTGAAAGTAGACCTATGGATTCAAGTACTCTGTTAGAGCCCTGATCGTAGTCGTTTACTGAACTCCTTCGACTAAGTGGCAGAATCCTAACTTGAGGATTGTGGGATAATGCATTCGCGATCTGATTCGGCAGAAGACTAGTCTTTCTCGAGACATGGTGTACTTTAAGTCTATCTTATATCAAGAATCTCTATGGTTTAGAGGGGAAGTCTGAAGAGCGCTCATGCCGGGTACTGTGTAGTCCTTGTCATCTTATCACAGCTCAATTCGACCGAAGACTCGTTCTCGCGAAATGGTGTACTTTAAGTCTATCTTGTGTTAAGCATCTTATCTCTGGTTTATAAGGGAAGTCTGAAGGGGACCATGCCGGCTTTTGTGTCGTCCTCGTCATCTGGCCACAGCTCAAAATGACGCGATCCTGTTTTAAATAGCCCCAATGTAGCTCCAAAACGCGGACTTAAACTAATTAGAACATGAACAGAGTAACAGTTTGTACAATAAATTATAATTTTGTTTCACAGTTTTTATTTGTTGAAGACAAATTTGCAGTTCTGAAGACAACAGCTTGAAAGCTTGAAATGAAGATTTGCGGCAGAGATAAATCTGAGGACTGGGAACTAACTTTAGACAATTCCAGATTGGAAGTGACTGTAGCAGACAGAACGTATTGAGGCGACGTATTGACTTTTTATCATCTTATAACAGTATGGCATGAATGAAAATGGGAGAAAATTTGAAGAAGATTGTTTATTTTAAACTAAACCAACGTCATTGTATGCTTCATTGCATGTTAAAAGCTACGAAATGAAAACAGAAGTTAAGTGTATGCTACAAAATAACAGCGGAAGTACACTATATGCCCAAAAGTATCCGGACACTTGCAGATTTTCACATTTTTTAGAATTTCTCCGGAATGGTTTAACCGACTGCCTTTAAACTTCGGACATGTAAAGAATAGACAATAATTCACATTTTACATTGAAGATTCGGTCCTGAGGGTAATTAGGGGGCCGTCTACAAACTGATGAAGACAAAAACGTTTTTGGCCCACCCCGCTTCACAGAATACTGATAACAAGATGAAACTTTCAGAAATGGTAATGTTTAATGTGCATAATATTCACATGAATTTTTGTAAACTCAGCGCAAATATTTGGGAAGATATAAAGGTTTTCTTAAAAAATCTCAAATTTTCCCACCTGTTTTTTGCTTATAACATGCAGAGTTTTCTGTTATATTATACGAAACTTACAGAAAAGATGACAATATGTTAGAGAAGCATTTGTGTAAAACTTTGGAACAGAATTGTTGAATATTACAGGAATTATGAACAATTTTAGTAAATAGTGTTTTACTGCGCATGCGCGAAACATAGTGTAATTTTTCTTTCACAACTTTAAAGCCAGATATATAGGGCAACTTATATAAAAACATTCAGTTCAATATCATTAGTATTCAGAAAGATATCGGCATTACAACTAGCAGAATTTTAGCTCCTGTCGAAGAGAAGCTAAAAGATGAGGGGTTGTACACAAATTGATATTTTTTAAACTTATATTTTTGAATAGTTATATTGAATTGTATAGCGGTTAGAATTTGCTGCATACCCATGAACACTTATCAATTATGTGCATAACTTAAATTCCAGCTAATTAGGCACTATAAATAAGAAACATTTTATTACTTTAATTATATTATTTACATGATTATTAACAAGATGCATATTACAATTTTACGGCCAAACGATATTTTTAAATATATTTATTTTATGACGAAACGATTTTTTATCTAATTGATTTCTTTTCTTAAAATATTTTAATAATTCTACATATATATATATTTTTATTCGTTACGAATATTAGATGTGTTCATGGGTATTCAGCAAATTCTAACCACTATACAATTCAATATAACTATTTAAAGATATAAGTTTAAAAACTATCAATTTGTGTACAACCCCTCATCTTTTAGCTTCTCTTCGACAGGAGCTAAAATTCTGCTCGTTGTAATGCCGATATCTTTCTGAATACTAATGATATTGAACTGAATTTTTTATATAAGTTGCCCTATATATTTGGCTTTAAAGTTGTGAAAGAAAAATTACACTATGTTTCGCGCATGCGCAGTAAAACAGTATTTACTAAAGATGCTCATAATTCCTGTAATATTCAAAATTTCTGTTCCACAGTTTTACACAAATGCTTTTCTAACATATTGTCATCTTTTCTGTAAGTTTCGTATAATACAACAGAAAACTCTGCATGTTATAAGCAAAAAACAGGTGGGAAAATTTGAGATTTTTTAAGAAAACCTTTATATCTTCCCAAATATTTGCGCTGAGTTTACAAAAATTCATGTAAATATTATGCACATTAAACATTACCATTTCTGAAAGTTTCATCTTGTTATCAGTATTCTGTGAAGCGGGGTGGGCCAAAAACGTTTTTGTCTTCATCAGTTTGTAGACGGCCCCCTAATTGCCCTCAGGACAGAATCTTCAATGTAAAATGTGAGTTATTGTCTATTCTTTACATATCCGAAGTTTAAAGGCAGTCGGTTAAACCATTCCGGGGAAAGTCTAAAAAATGTGAAAATCTGCAAGTGTCCGGATACTTTTGGGCATATAGTGTAAGAAGTCTACCTTGACCAAAGAAAACAATATTTTATTAACTTTAACAGCGGTAAAAACACTTGAATAAAGGATTTAATGAAACAATACATTTGATTTTTTACAATAAAAGCACTGTTAGAATTTGAGTTTAAAATGAATTTTGAAACCTTAATTACAGTTAGAGAACAAATTGTACAGCAATTAAATTGGCATCATTAAAACGATAAATTTTTGCTTTTTAAGGTGATGTAAAAATAATTTTCGTACCATAAGTATTTCAGAAGTTATTAGCGAAAAACGTCTAAAAATAGCTTAATTTTCGTTATTTAATTGTCTTAAGAACTAATTAGTTCTGACAGTTTTCAAAATAGCACATTTGACCTAGAAATGTGCTCCAGAATGCCGTGTGCAAGTTTCATGCCGCTACCGTTCACCGTTTAAGAGGAGTTCTTGTGGCCGACCGACCGACAGAGAGACACATCTATTTTCTGTTTTATATTATAGATATTATAGAATACTGCGATAAATTTCACTCAAATTCACTTCAAGATGTCTTCAGGCAAATCGAATAAAAATTTAATTAAAATCAATTGACTAATTTATAATATGTTCTGAAAATATCAAAATATTGTATAGTTATCGGGAGCACTCAACTGTACAAATTTCAGAACTTTATTAGACCAGGAAGTGAGTGAAAAATCGATCACAAAATTCCGCCTTTACAAATATGAAATTTAAATCGTGACACATGTAAATTTAAATAAAAGCCTGTAAAAAAGCTTTTGTCTTTGATGCGATTCCCTCAGAACATTTGTGAAAATATGATGCTGACCTCACTAAGCGGGTTTACATTTTCTGTTTGTTTTAAACATACGTTTATTTATTGACGCAATATTACGAAAAATCCTTTTCGAAATGATATTCCATGTTTCCTATGTGCTAAATCTTTAACATGAAATTAAAAATCTATTTGTACAACTATGCCTTCAGCATTCTACCTAAATTCATTGCATATTTTACTTTTTATTTTTGTTCTTAAATTTATATTAATAAAATTAAACTGACTTTAAAAAATAATTTCACTTTACCTTAAATCAATAACGATAAACAAACTCCTATAATATTTTAAGTAAATTTCGAAGTTTACTTTTGAGAACTAGCATTTTAGTTATATATGAAGTAAATGCAATTTTTCCTCGGGGAGAGAAATCTTGCATGGCGAAATTTAAAAACAAACAATATTTATTCATCTTTAATTTAAGAGCCGCGTAATCGAATGTACTTGCATTTAATTAAAAAAGTTTCCTTTAAGTGAATTCCTTTAAAATTTCACGCATTACTCTTCTCTTTTTCGATAACCCAAAGCTTAAAACAGACGAAAACTCCCACATTTTAAAAACTTCTTCAAAACACTTCCAATTTTTTCCACCTACGTCAAAACGTCCAAACTTGTTTCCCGAAACTTACTATTAACCCTCCTTATTTATCGATTTCGTGAACTCTGTTTGGGCGGGGGGGGGGGGGAGGAAACCTTTTCGATGTTCTATGTCGGGAAGGCCCGAAACAAATTGTTCTTTTACTTACACTAAATTAAATCCCATTCGCATATCGCCGACAAGCAGGGAAGGGAAAAGGCCGTTGTAGAGTTACCCGGGTAAATGCCTTGCTGCTTCGGCCTTTATTGCATCTTCTGGTTGATTTATACACGCTGAAGAGTGTTTAGTTGTAATAAAGGCTTGCATGCCTGGTTGTTTAATGAGAAAACTTATGGCGGGAAAGTGAATGCATTGCCCATATAAAATATAAAAGAAAAGAAATTAGGTAAATAAATAACTTGAAGATAATTTTTTGATTGCATATCAGAGGTTGTCAAATTTTAGTAGTTTTGACTGAGCTTCCCATATACAATTTTGATCGGTTCTCGCATCCAATAATTTTGTTGTTTTTCTCTTTCTTTCCTTTTTAAGGAATTTCGGAATTTTAAATAGCTGATATTAAAATGCCATTTCAGTTGCGAAGCATGTCTAGAAAATAAGTACGGTTTTGGTACGAAAATGTGCACCTTACTTTTAACAAAATATTCATATTGATACTAGAAAGAACAGTACTTAAACTCCTCTTCTACGTAACTTCCGCCATGAGTCAGACACTTTCTTTTCATCCTCAGTCTTTTCTGTATCATTTACCAAGTATACAAAAAGTAATCGTCAAATTTGATATAGTAGTCAATTTTGACTTCAATATTTTGATGAATCGCTACGCTTAAGACCTCCCAGATACCGAAAATCTGTTTTTGGAATTACATCAATCTGTGAAGGGAGGTTTTCTGTTTGTGAACTGAAATTTCAGAGAGTTGGATTAATGAAATTTGGCATATGGATTTATCGCGAGAAACGTAGATCCGTTTCAAATTTTGGACACAATCGGTGCAAGGGAAGAGGTACAAAATCCATATTCGTCTTTTTTCACTATGCTACGAAACGCTATATTGTGTTAGCATACGAGAAAGTGAACAAAAGCTGGTTTCTCGCGTCTTCTTTTCCTCTTTTCTTCAATTCCTTGCTCGAACTAAAGGGAAGGTTTGGAAAACGCCCGATTTTGTTATTTTTATTTTAATGTTTGATTGACAAACATTATATGTATGTTTATACGATACATAATATCATGTGATAGAGAATAACAATGTGACTTCAAATTTGCATGGAAGTAGGCAATGCTTTTTACGTAACATGGCACAATTGAGCCACATGTTAACCCTTTATCTACTGACGGTACTTTAAAGTACTGCTTTAATCACGTTCATACCTTCGCAATACGGCCGTTTTTCCGGACAGTATTCACAAGAACACGGAGAATGGAGTTTCAATAACAAGCAGTAAATGGCAGCTGAAGGCAGAAAGTAAAATTTTTCAATTATTAATTAAATTAATTAAGTAATTTTAATTAATTAAAAAGTTTTTTCCTCATTCCCAGGGTTATTCTACATACAAAAATTATCTAATGATTAAAAAACAATATTAAAAAGTTGCTAATAGTTAAATTCAGTAAATAAAGGGTTAAATACGAGGGACGTTCCAAAAGTAAGATTCGTCATACTTTTTCACAAGGAAGCTTTATTGTAATCCGAAACATACAATGGTTTAATAAATTAAAAATTTTCGCTATTTTTCCACATATTCGCCAACGACATTGATACATTTGTCGCACCGTGAAATCAATTTCGATAAACCATCTTGGTAATAATTGGTGGCCAGCGAGCGATGGAAGTTCTTCACACCCTTCCGAACCTCTTCATTGCGTTAGAAGTGACCTCCCGATATTGCTGACTTCAATGCAAGAAAAAAGCGAAAGTCTGATGGGGCAAGATCGGGGCCTGTAGGCCAAGTGATCCAATCTCTTCCATCCCATGCGAAGCTTTTGTGTCTCTTGTTGTGTGGGGTCTTGCATTATCGTCCAAGAACAAAGCCCCTCGGGGCATATTGCCATTCTTGAAGTCTTGTGATCAGCGTGAGGTCCTTCGACACCCATTTTGACCTTTTTCTTGCATTGAAGTCAGCACTATCGGGACGTCACTTCCAAAGCAATGAGGAAGAGCAGCAGCTGTGAAGAATTGCCTTCGCTCACTGGGCACCAATTTTTACCAGGATAGTTTCTTGAAATTTATTTCACGGTGCGACTAATGTATCAATGTCGTTGGCGAATATGTGGAAAAATGTATATATATATATTAATAAAAGAAAACATAGAAAGAAAACATTAAAAACACGTTCTAAAATAAAAACCAAAATAATAATAAAAAGGAACAAAAACGTCAACGTCCGGGACGCGTCATCAGCAAGGGAAATCCCGAACGGGAGCAAGCATAAAATTCGGTGTTTTCTGTACACAAAACTCTAGCAATAATGCCAAAGAGAGTTTGTTTCCCCGGAACACAGAAACAAAAACCAAAATTTGAAACAAAGCAAAAAGCCCAAGTCTAATTGAGAAAAAAATAAAAATATAATAAAAATTTCACTTCTTCATTTTGAGTATTTTCTTGTTATTGCATTTGTTTGTGGTTTTGTTTATGTTTGTATGT
>BGPR01003868.1:53278-65541 GCA_013235015.1 Araneus ventricosus
TATATATATATATATATATATATATATATATATATATATATATGATACTCTTGTGTCGATAATTTAAGGGCACCTCTTTATTACTTCGGAAGTGACGTTCCGATAGTTTTGAATTCAATGAAGGAAAAAGGTGAAGATGGGTGCCGAAGGACCTCTCGCTGATCACAAGACTGCAAGAATGGCAATAAGCCTCGAGGGGTTTTGTTGTGACACAAAAGAACGCATTCGTCGCTTGGGATGGGAAAGACTGGATCACCCGACCTACAGCCCCGATCTTGTCCCTTCAGACATTCACCTTTTTCCTACCTTCAAGTCAGCACTATCGGGACGTCACTTCCGAAGAAATGAAGAGGTGCTGCAGTCTATGAAGAACTTCCTTCGCTCGCTGGGCGCCGATTTTTACCAGGGTGGTTTCTTGAAATTGATTTCACGGTACGACAAATGTATCAATGTCGGTGGCGAATACAGAAAAAACTTTTTATTTTGTTATGCCATTGTATGTTTCAGATTGTAATAAAGCGTCCTTGTGAAGAAGCATGATGGAACTTACTTTCGGAACCGCCCTCGTAATTTGAACTAAATACATGCACGACCTGAATCTGTTAAGAAACTTTTCTTAACTTGTCTTAAATTTCATTAATGCATTCATACGAATGGATTGAAGTTTAAATTTTACTGCGTATAATTGCTCATTGGGGACAAAAACAAAAAACTGCATGGCGGGTTTTCACTTGTAATATTTTTAACATTATCATTTTCATTGGCTGGACACTGACTGTAAATTTCTTGATGCGACAGGAGTGATTCAAAAATTGTTTAGAACACTTTACAGGCCAAACCGTTGGACCTGGAGGTACCAAATTTGGCACGTTGTTACATATTGGAGATTGGGCTGTCACTAAGCAAGGGTTTTTTAAACCTTTACTCAGATATTTTATTATAAATTAATCAAAATGTTAACGTTTTCCCGGAGCTTATTATCGCACAAAAAATCATTAACTTAAAAAACCATTAGCTTTTCAGTAAGTATATTTTTATTCTCGTTCAAATTTTCCCTAATTTTACTTAAAATATTTTTAGAAATTTATTATCTTCTACAACATTACTTGTCATTGCTTCAATTACTGCATTTAGGACGGGAAATTTGCGACGATATAAAATCAATTTTGTGTGCATGTTGCTATATAGTTAAGAGTAAAAAGACTAATCAAGCCTAAAAGATTATCATGATTACGATGCTTCATACTAAAGTATGGAATCTCCTTTAATTTTTTCTTTCGTCCAATACAACATCAATTTAATTTTTGACGTTTCGGCAATTTTTGCACCTTTCTGTAATTTCAAGAATAAAGCCGATTTTTAAAGATATAAAAACTTTTTCTGAGAATTAATTCTAAACATAACATATAGGAAAAAGATGTGCAGTTTTATAAATCAACATTATCTTGCTAGTTTTAAAGAATTCTATTAATAAGAAAAAAATTCTTTAATAAAGCTTACCTATAGAATCTCATTTTTCGTACTTCAGTGAGCAATTTATAAAGTAAAATTTAAATTATTTCCAAGCATGGACGCTTGAACAACTAAGCACAACAAATACAAACTTTTCTTGCCTGTGTAAGCAATATCTGTCATAATCTATTATGGTGTTTTAGAAAAAATAAAGCCCATGAGAAGACATATTTCTAAAAAAACTAATCAATAAATGATAAAAACTTAAAATCACATAGACAAAAGAGAGGCATAAAAACTGTTTCGAAAAAGGAAAAAAAAGAGTTTCTGAAAAATAAATCGCTGTTATATAGATGAAGTGATTATTAGCAGCGTTAAATATGAATCGCCATCTTTTAAACTATTCTTCTAAAAAGAACTAAATAACGGTGCAGATATTCAACTGTTCAGTGAAGAAGTTTTAAATATACTACCATCAGTATGTTCAAAAATATATTGTATTCGTGAAGACACTAATAATGATAATTTATGGTATGCTATCCATCTTGTAATAATAATAATTTATGGTATGCGATCTGTCTTGTAATAGACCGCGGTTCAAAATTACGAGGTCCGTCCCTAAATAGCCCTCGTGTTGCTTCAAAACGGGACGTTAATATAACCTAACCTAACCTGTCTTGTAATAATAATAATAATTTATGGTATGCTATTTATCTTGTAATAATAATAATTTATGGTATGCTATCTATTTTGTAATAATAATAATTTATGGTATGCTATCTATCTTGTAATAATCATAATTTATGGTATACTATCTATCTTGTAATAATAATAATTTATGGTATGCTATCTATCTTGTAATAATAATAGTAATTTATGGTATGCTATTTATTTTGTAATAATAATAATTTATGGTATGCTATCTATCTTGTAATAATCATAATTTATGGTATGCTATCTATCTTGTAATAATCATAATTTATGGTATGCTGTCTATATATCTATCTATGGTATGGACCTATGATACACTATATGCCCAAAAGTATCCGGACGCTTGCAGATTTTCACAATTTTTAGAATTTCTCCGGAATGGTTTAACTGACTGCCTTTAGACTTCGGACATGTAAAGAATAGACAATAACTCACATTTTACATCGAAGATTCGGACCTGAGGGCAATTAGGGGGCCGTCTACAAACTGATGAAGACAAAAAGGCTTTTGGCCCACCCCGCTTTACAGAATACTGATAACTAAATGAAACTTTCAGAAATGGTAATGTTTAATGTACATAATATTTGCAGTAATTTTCGTAAACACAGCTCAAATATTTGGAAAGATATAAAGGTTTTCTTAAAAAATCTCAAATTTTCTTACCTGTTTTTTGCTTATAACATACAGAGTTTTCTGTTATATTAAACGACACTTACAGAGAAGATGCCAATATCTTAGAAAAGCATTTTGTAAAAATTTGGAAAAGAATGTTTGAATATTACAGGAATTATGAGCACTTTTAGTAAATAATGTTTTACTGTGCATGCGCGAAACATAGTGTAATTTTTTTTCACAACTTTAAAGCCAGATATATAGGGCAACTTATATTAAAAAACTCAGTTCAATATCATTAGTATTCAGAAAGATATAGGCATTACAATGAGCAGAATTTTAGCTCCTGTCGAAGAGAAGCTAAAAGATGAGGGATTGTACACAAATTGATATTTTTCAAGCTTCTATCTTTAAATAGCTATATTGACTTGTATAGTGGTTAGAATTTCTGCATACCCATGAACACATCAATTACGTGCATAACTTAAATTCCAGCTAATTTGGCACTATAAATAACAAAAATTTTATTACTTTAATTATATTATTTACATGATTATTAACAAGTTACAATTTTACTGCCAAACGATATTTTTAAATATGTTTATTTTTAAATATATTTATTTTTAAATATATTTATTTTATAGCGAAACGATTTTTTATCTAATTAATTTCTTTTCTTAAAATATTTTAATAATTCTACATATATATTTTTATTCGTTACGAATATTAGATGTGTTCATGGGTATTCAGCAAATTCTAACCACTATACAATTCAATATAACTATTTAAAGATACAAGTTTAAAAATTATCAATTTGTGTACAACCCTTCACCTTTTAGCTTCACTTCGACAGGAGCTAAAATTCTGCTCGTTGTAATGCCTATATCTTTCTGAATACTAATGATATTGCACTGAATATTTTTATATAAGTTGCCCTATATATCTGGCTTTAAAGTTGTGAAAGAAAAATTACACTATGCTTCGCGCATGCGCAGTAAAACATTATTTACTACAAATGCTCATAATCCCTGTAATATTCAACAATTCTTTTCCAAAATTTTACACAAATGCTTCTCTAAATAGTGTCATCTTTTCTGTAAGATTTGTATAATATAACAGAAAACTCTGCAGGTTATAAGCAAAAAACAGGTAGGAAAATTTGAGATTTTTTAAGAAAACCTTTATATTTTCCCAAATATTTGTGCTGAGTTTACGAAAATTCCTCTAAATATTATGCACATTAAACATTACCATTTCTGAAAGTTTCATCTTGTTATTAGTATTCTGTGAAACGGGATGGGCCAGAAACTTTTTTGTATGCATCAGTTTGCAGACGGTCCCCTAATTGCCCTCAGTACCGAATCTTCATTGTAAAATGTGAGTTATTGTCTCTTCTTTACATGTCCGAAGTTTAAAGGCAGTAGGTTAAACCATTCTGGAGAAATTCTAAAAAATGTGAAAATCTGCAAATGTTTGGATACTTTTGGGCATATAGTGTATGTCTTTATGCCATCGGAACAATTCCAAATAAGCGTCCTGAGACATATCTGTTTTCACAAAAAATCAATTAAAATGAAAACAGAAGCATTTCTATTACTAGATGTTCCAGAGGTACATTTTACTTAGTCTGCTGTGCAATGATTGGAGTTGCTTCAATTCCGAGTAGAAAATTTTGCACACGTAGGCAAATGGTAGTAAGTCCCCAATTAACTATGTGTGTCCAGTTTTTACGATTGGACAAATGACGATTTCGTGCAAACATTGCAATTAAACTTTGTACTTTAAGTAATATTTTGAATGACATGTGATCTACTTGGCTTAGATTAGTTTGGTAATATTAATGTCTCATTTTGAAGAAACACTTGGGATATTTTGGTAGAACCTCGTCATTTTAAGCCACCGTCAGATGACGAGGATGACACTTGAGGTGGCGCCGCCCTCTCCAAACTTCCGCTCAACACCGGCGTGAAGGCGTTTGGCTACTATTTATGATGTAATCTGCAAATGGCCCATGCACGGCGCATCTTCGGTGGAATCGGGTTTCGAACAAGGAGCCCTCCGTCCGCGAAGCTGAGACCTTACAGCTAGGACAACGTGGCCCGTGATCTAGTTGGTTTTCGGGAAAAATGTTTTGTAAACGTCATATAGTTATTTGGCGATGTTTTCTTTTTATTAAACGCTTTTACTAAGGTCGAAATGTTTCATGTTTGTATGTATGTAAGGTTGGAATTTTGTGTTCGATTTTTCACTCACTTCTTAATGCACTAGAGTTCTGAAATTTTGTATATTTATTGGGTCTTCATGCCAATGCAATAGTTTAATATTTTTAGAGCTCTCAATTATAAAGTTTTTACAAAAAATTCGCAAAATTGCGTAGGTTTCAGTGGCACCATCTCTAGTATTTTTGAGGACTAAAATACTTGATACAGTAATTTAAATGTTTCAATAAAGATAAGTATGTCCTATTTTAGATCTTTTTAAAGAAATTATTACTGGAAATAAATAAAGCATAGTGTCCATTACTTATATCCTATCAGACCTTTCTCAATAAAATAATTGCTTTAGTTAGTTGATGTATAAAAAATTTATAATACTGATTTATGGCACAAATTAAAGACTTAAAACTAGAAAATAATAAATATAAAAAAATAAAAAAACCGCTTTTACTAATTCATTAAAAAAGGAAATAATTTTTCTCAAAAGTCTGGAGGTCATAACAAAAATCGTAAAAGCGTGAGGCGCTGAAAACAATAGGAGAAAGATATAAAACCACAATTATTATCTTAAGAAATGAAATGTTATTAAACATTCATGATATAAAACAATATATTATAAATGTGATTACAATTCTAATTTACTTACAGCTTTTCTACCTGCGCCTCACGCTTTTATGATTTTTGTTTTGACTTCCAGATTTTTGACAAAAATTATTATTTTCTTTGTTAATGCATTGGTAAAAGCGGTTTTTAAAAAGTTTTTTTATATTTATTATTATGCCTTATTTTTATTCGTATGTTATGTTTCCCAAATTGAAATGTCAAGATTATAAACATATTCAAATTTAGTTCTCAACTAAAATAGAGGATGGAATGAAATTAGTTGGGAAACTTCGTAACAGAATAATTTGAATGAATATAACTTCCTAAATAATAGAATATTTTGAATGAATATATCTTCCTAAATAACAGAATAATTTGAATCAATATATCTTCCTAAATAAAGAATAATTTGAATCAATATATCTTCCTAAATAACAGAATAATTTGAATGAATATAACTTCCTAAATAAAAGAATAATTTCAATGAATATAACTTCCTAAATAACAGAATGGTTTGAATGAATATAACTTCCTAAAGAACAGAATAATTTCAATGAATATAACTTCCTAAAGAACAGAAAATTTTAATGAATATATCTTCCTAAATAGCAGAATAATTTCAATGAATATAACTTCCTATATAACAGAATAATTTAAATGAATATAACTTCCTAAATAACAGAATAGCTTGAATGAATATAACTTCCTAAATAACAGAATAGCTTGAATGAATATAACTTAATAAAGTACATTAGTAAATCTATTCACATTAACCACTTTTCTTTCTTTCTCAAATTCGTGTTATACAAAGAGAAAGTATTGTAATTGCTAGAACATTCAACCTCGAAATTTTGTGGAAACTCAGCGTTTTAGAGGTGCCGGAGTCTGTCCATCCCCACCCCCTCTCGAAAAAATATTTGGAAAATATATATCTGGCTGTCCACGTGCATGTGAACATGATAATACAAAAACTTAACTATATTGAGGAATGAAATTCGGTACGAGGTCTTAACACTAAAATTGTGGATCTGTATCAAATTTGGACGAAATTCATCAAAGGGAATTTCGTTTCTTCGTCAGAGTGCATATTCGTGTGATTTGGCAGTCACACAAACATTAAGTAAAAAGTTATTGATCTTTTAGTTCGAAATAAAACCTGTAAGTTAAATTTCGTTTTAACTAGTTTTTATTAATACCAGTAAGTAATATTATCTTTATCCCCATATATGTATATGTTTCAACTTGCAGTTGCTCAGTGGGAATTTGTCTAAATCCTTATAAACAAGAGTAAGGATTGTAAGAAGAATAATTGAGATAATTTATTTTAAATTCTTCATCAAATTAATTAAAATTTGTAATTTTTTAATAAAGCTTTCTTTATTAAAAATTTCTTAAATCAAAAATCGAATAATAATTGTTTATTAACTAATTATTAAAATATTCAAAAGTAAAAAGGGTCTAATTTAAAATATGCAGAAATCCTCACTACGCAGTGTAGGAATTTAAGCTACAGCAACCCCACGCTGATTTAACAGGAACTGCCCAGTGGTGTCTCACTATCCTATAACAATGTGCACTCTTACGTTTGGCTGCATAACTGCTCATTATAAATCATTCTTTATTCCTTCTAATTTTGTCTTCATTCATCATTTATTCTACCTTTCATGTCAGCTGAATTTTAAAAGGAAGTACAATAAAACCTTAGGAATCCAAAACACAAGAATCCGAAATTTCGGATAATCCGAACTCTTTGTTAATTTTCTGAAAACTTTTTATTTAAAAATGAAGGGAAATAAAAGAATTAGGAATCAGGAACAAAGATAATGTTTATTCCTAACTTAAAAGAAACATTTGAATTGGTATTTAAGAATGAATACCGTACCTTAATTAGTAGAAACAAAATCGGTTATCTTCTTTGGACTTAAGGAACTAAACCTGCTCGACGATGTGAAGCGTATTATTGATTAACTAATGACTCTTTTCGTACTCTTTTCATAGAGTACCAAAGTCAGTACTCTACTAAATTTGGTATATCAAGAGTATTTTACGGATAACACGAATTTTCTGGAATCTGATCAAAAGTCAGCCCCAATTAGTTCGGATTCCCGAGGTTCTACTGTATACACTTTCATTGATATAAACCTGAGGTCTCTTTTGACACCATAAGACTTGGATTTAGTAATTAGTTTAAATTATGTAATAAAATGGCATAAGTGTTCTTGTTTGAAATTAGGGTTAACCCTTTCGAGTTCACTACATCTTTTGCTTTCAAAATTACTAAGTTCATTTCAAAAATGAGTATTAGACATGTAACTGATCATAAATATGCAAATGAAAAAAATTAGCATTTTTTATTTTCAAGGCATTTGTGGTTTCACAGTGAAACCAATGAATGGTAACGGGAAATTTTTCC
Source organism: Araneus ventricosus (assembly GCA_013235015.1). NCBI lineage: Eukaryota > Metazoa > Arthropoda > Arachnida > Araneae > Araneidae > Araneus > Araneus ventricosus. Next base: position 61,286 of record BGPR01003868.1, read on the forward strand.
ACCGAATAAGTGATCAACGAAATGCAATTTAAATTATGTATTTAATTTATGAGTATACGTGAGCATTCAGGATATTCAACCTTCATAAAATTCTATACTACTTTCGAAGATTCTATTTTAAAAAATATTAATTTCGGCGACAATCCTCATCATTTTGGCAATTTAGCTCTTGCAATGCCGATATCTTTGTGAATACTAACGGTATTGAATTGGAATTTTTATATAAGTAGGCCCATGTATCTGGCTCTTATGTTTTGAAAGAAACATTACGCTGCGTTTCGCCTATGAGCAGTAAAAAATGCTCAATCTGTGGTTTCACTGCTAAACCAATGAACGCGAAAGGACTTATAATAGACTAACAAAGAAGACTTACAAATGCAATTCAGTCGAATATTTTACAAATTAGAGATAAAAGCATACAAATGAATGTTACGATGATTTCGTTGGAGCATTCAACATAATTCTAGAAACGGTTTAACAAAACCAAATTAGGCAAGAAACTCTCATTTTTCTCATTCCAGAACAATCACAACTTTCTTTTCTTTAAACTTTCCTACTTCCCAAACGAACTCGAGAACAAATCAACAAAGGAATTTCCAACTAAAAAGCAGAATTTTTCCTCTTAAAAAAAGCAAGAACTTTGTTGTTGTTTTCGGTCCAATGTATATAAATTAGGCATTGTTTCTCCAGCTAAATCCAGGCCTGGAAAACTCTCCCAGTGGCACTTCCTTTTTGCCCTCCCATCTGTCGTGAAAAATGACTGCGGCTTTACCAGGAGAAAGTTTGCCTCCGATCTCTAAATTAAGATTAAAAGACAGCGACGCTTGAAAGTTCTATGAAATGTAATCCCTTTTTCTCCTCCGGAAATAATCTCACACCATTTGTTCAAGCTTATCTAGAGCCCCCTTGCCAGCGGAGATTGCAAGCTCTAACTCCGATCTCGTGCTTTGGCTGTGTTTTCTGAAATGGCTAATTGCGTCTAGATGGACTTTGAGAGTTTGGGATGCCTTGTTTTAGCGGCTGTTTTCGTGGCTGATATGATCCCGAGTTTGCGTGTTTCGTGTTTGTGGACATTAAAGATGTTATAAATTGATGTTTAACGAAAGGTGTGCATCAGTTATAAGAACTTTAAATCCAAAGTCAACACTAACACAAAAATATTGTGAAAATCTTACGTGTCTAGTTTAGTTATGCAGGGCGACAATTATTGAGCTATATAAATAAAAAATAAAATTTTCAAGAACTACTGAGTTCAAAAATTTTATTCAAATTTTAAAAGTAACTACAGATATCCGGATTTAGTTTATGATATGTTCGATATGCTTGCCATCAACGGCTATGACGTGGCGCAGACGAAGAGCAAAATTCTTCAAAAATCGCTGAAGTGTCGAGACACCGACACTACTAGTTCTCTCTAACTTTTCAATCACAGTTTTGATTGTTATAACACTTGGACCGGTTGTCTTTAGCTTGTACTTGGACGCAAAGTGCCTCTGAGCCGCTGTTATTGCTCGAATAGCAGGCTTTGACGATCGATATACGCTCAGAAACGCTGTATTTCGACATTTTCAACGAAAAATGAACAACAAGAACAATAAGAGTGCGCATGTTCAAAAATAATCCGAACGTGCCCTGCATTCAACCGCCAAGTTTTAACTGAATCTCGCCAACGGTTCAAAAGTTATCAAGGTTTTTTCCATATAGATCAATAATTGTCATCCTGGATTAATATCCCGTTTTGAAGCAACACGAGGGCTATTTTGGGTTGAACCTCGTCATTTTGAATCTTAGTCAGATGGCGAGGAAGACACGTGAGTAGTTGCCCGCTACCCTAACTTCCACGCCACATCAGTGGGAGGGCGTTTGCCCTCTTACGTATCATTCGAGATGAAACAGGTCCCATACGTGGCGGATCTTCAGTGGAATCGGTTTTCGAACCTGGAAGCCTCCGGACCCCCAAGCCGAAACCATGCCACTAGGCCACCTCGAGCTCTGTCTTCGAGGTCGTACTTTGGCTGTGTTCTCTGAAACGGCTAACTGCATCTATATTGACTTTGAGAGTTTGGGATGCCTTGTTTTAGCGGTTGTTTTCGTGGCTGATGTGATCCCAAGTTTGGGTGTTTCGTATTTGTGGACATTATAAAGATGTTATGAATTGATTTTTAAAGAAAGGTGTGCATCAATTATAAGAATATTAAGGGCCAAGTCAACACCAACACAAGAATATAGTGAAAACCTTACATGTCATACAAATTTGTTGTTTAATGTTTTCATCTTACAACAAGGGTTGTAAGGACGCATTCAGAACCAAAAGATAAATATTGAGAAAATTGCACTTGTCTTGCAAATATCTTGCTTACTTTTAGCATTTTAAGAGTAAAATTAGCACAACACTAAATTGTGAAAATCTTGCATGTCTTAAAAATATGAGTGCATACTTTTATCATAATATAAAAATGTTAAGGACATAATCAGAACCAACGCAATAATATAGTGAAAGTTTTACATTTCTTACACTTTTTTTGTTGAAAGTGTGTTTTATCTTACTTCTGAATTCATTATTCAATAATGTTAGTATTAGTACACTTCTATTTATTAATTTAATGGTCCAAGATATCCGACTGCGTACGGAGACATTTTTTTGAAAAATAACTTATATATATATATATATATATTAATGTTATTTTTCATCTGCATATGTTTTAAAACTATGAAAATATTGTAAAATTAGGCTTTCAAAATAGTATTTTTTTAAAAAAACTGAGAAATTTGAAGAAACATTATTAAAATATTTGCCTTACGCTAACAGCCATAGACAAAATCATATTCTAAATATACATAAATCCTTGTAGGAGTGCATTTTTATGACAGATATCTGTGTTATGCTCTAAAATATTTCTTGTACTTCAAAATAGTTTTGAGATATAGCTGAACATAGTTACTAAACTGATAATTTTTCATAAAAAAATGCTTTTCGTTTATATTTAAGCACTTAAAAATAATACTTGATTCAAAAATTGACCTTAGTTTTTAGAGGAGAACATCACGTATATTACAGGAAACAATCTCAAAAAATTTCATATCAACACTTGAATAACTTTTTGAGAAATCATTGTTACGGTCGACAGTTTTCCTCAAAAATATCATTTCTCAGAAAACGCATTTAAAGTTTTCATGCAACATAAAATAATGCTTACAGTTCGGTAATAAAACAGCTGTAATTTCATTTGTAATTCACGTAGAGTAAAAAGTGAGACAGTTTTAGAAAGCTGATTAAACAGGCTACAAAATTAAATCATAAATCTTTTTTTTTGATAATTTCATCAAAAACGACGATTTTAAACCAGCCGGATACCTTAATAACATGATTAAAGTTTACTTCGGCAGAAGCTCTGTATAATTTAATTTTTCTGACTAGAGTTGATCTTTGTTAAAGAAATTTAATTTTTAGTTTCAAGTTTAAATATTGATTTTTATTAACAAAGGCTTAGTTAAGACATCCTTCTCTGCGTTTCTGATACGAGTCCTATTTATGAGATGAAGCGTAGATTCTAGCTACTTCTAGCTAATTCAGATTCAATCTTCTTTGGTATCAAGTCTCTGGACATCAAATATGTTGCTTACCGATTGCTTAGCATACAAGTTACGAGAAAGAGATTAGAATTGAATCGAAAAATGAGCAACAGTAAACAAAAATATTGTTTAAATATTACTGGTCTTAAAAATTGGTACTCGAAAGCATATTTACACACTTTTTTAGCAGCTTGCAGCAGTTTTTACATTTCACGCAATTTTCTTAAACTTGACTTATTTCATGTTTTTAAAAGGAGAATTTTATAATCGACTTTAACTCACGTGCTTATGTGCTAAGGTTGTGAAACTCTACACATTTGCTTGTTTTCCATAACAACACTCGATTTTGAAATTTACAGAACTTAATTATCAATTAATCGATTAATTTTATTAAACGTTGATTCCATACGAGTGGGGACACCTGGTGGTGGCATAGAAATAATCTCAATTGAAGATTTCGTAATATTTATAATAACGAGATATAAATTTAAAAACTTTTCATAGCCTTTAAGACTAAATCATATTTTTAATTTATGAATAAAGAATATAATTAAAATAAAAGTAATTTTTACTTTTTTCGTATACTAATAGAAGTATTTTTATTAAATTTATTACCGTATTGCATATCGGAAGCGGAAGTTTACCTCTAGTGCAGGATCACTGCTAGATTTTTCCTTTCAGTT
>BGPR01003868.1:65551-81625 GCA_013235015.1 Araneus ventricosus
TACGATTAAAATAAAAATAATTTTTACTTTTTCGTACACTAATAAAAGTACGTTTTTGAAAATTGTTATTATTAAATTTATTGCATATCGGAAGTGGAAGTTTACCTCTAGTGTAGGATCACTGCTAGATTTTTCCTTTCAGTCTGCCTTGGAGTGAATTTAATACTGAGAATGGGAAGGGAATTTTCTAGTTTTTTCTTCAGAAATGAATAGCTTTAAGACTAAATCATATTTAATTTATGAATAAAGAATACGATTAAAATAAAAATAATTTTTACTTTTTCGTACACTAATAAAAGTACGTTTTTGAAAATTGTTATTATTAAATTTATTGCATATCGGAAGTGGAAGTTTACCTCCAGTGTAGGATCACTGCTAGATTTTTCCTTTCAGTTTGCCTTAGAGTGAATCTACTACTGAGAATGGGAAGGGAGTTTTCTAGTTTTTTTTTGAGAAATGAATATCTTGGAATTTATTTGAGTAACCTCTTGAGACCAAAAGGTATAATTTTCTACCAATTTTCAAAAAATCAATTAATACTTGTGATAGGATTATATAACACTATATATATAATTAATTTATTAATTATTCATTAATTAACATAATTAATTAGCTAATTAGTTCATGCTATTGCTAATAGCTTGGGACTATCCAAAGCATTGTACAGCGGGATTTAAGGTCTTTGAATGGAAGGCAACTTTTTCTTAAATAAAACGCAAATATGTCCGTTAAAATGGACGCGGAGTTTCAAAAGGATCAAGAAAAAATATGTTGATGTGTCTGGGACATAGCCAAACCCATTTTTTAAAATTTTATTCTGTTTTATTTAGTTATTTATTTTGTCTGAAAAATCATTTGATGAATTTTGCAAGAGTCTAGTAGAATTTGCTAATCTAAATTTTTCGTTTTAATAAAATTCGATTTTCTTTGACATCTGAAGTTTATTTGTTCTTTTTTACAGGGAAATACACCATCTTCCGCATTTGTATTTCCGAGATAAAAATTTGACATGGCGTTCTGAACAATAATAAATAAAAAAAAACAGTTACTGTACGCTGATGATATTCCTGAATAAGTTAAGAATTTTCCCTTCGAAATAACTACCCCAGACAAATAATTTAAAGCTGAAATCCTGAATGAAGTCGTGATTTCCCAGACTATTGATGTCACCAGAAGATCCGAAGAATCACACGTAAATATCGACTCCGTTCTACAACTCAAACAGAGGAGTGTTTGTATTAGTTATCTGAAAAATGGTACTAGAAGATGAAGAGCAGTTAGGCAGGCACTATTTAGATGCTGCGAAAACATCGACAATCGAAACGTTAAGAAGATACCGAATGCTTCAATCAAATGCAGACAAAGACGGAGCTAGGAAATAAGAAATAGTTATTAGAAGTTTCACAATCCATTTTGCCTCCTGGATATTTGCTTTTCGGAGTATTGAATCGTAATTCCAAACGTTGCTGCGAGTTTAATTTAAATGTAGAATCTTATTCAAATGATATCATTTGTAAAAGATATTTAAACCCTTTTCATTATTTTATTGGATATTCGCCAAATAACTATCTCACTTCGGAGTTATACGTAATAATTTGCAATTAAAAGAGAAACTCTAGGATGAAAAGAGGCATTTAGCTAGGATTTGAACATGTATATCTTTTTAATATGATTTTTTGAAATAGTATTGAGGCACTAAATACAGTAAAAAAACCTACTATACACGAATATAAAATTTGTCAAAATTTTCTCTTTTACCACTTTCAGTCTGCAGAAAGAAGAAAAAAGGTGGAATACGTCCTTGTCTAATGATGCTTAATAGAAAAGGTGCAGAAAATATTATTTAATGCACATGCTTCCGGTAAATATTTCTTCAATAAAGATATTTAATTACAGAAAAGAAAATACAGAAGAAACAGAAGAAGTAAACAATAGTTATAATTTTAATCTTCTATTTCTATATTGGATTTGTTAAAGAAGACTTTCTGAAGTTTTTCTTATTTAAGAAAGGTTTTTTCCTGCATTATTTCAATTATTAGAAAAATTTAGGCCACAGAGAGAATATTATTTGACTATTAAGTCATTCCCTTCACAGAAAATTTATCCATATTAGAACTCCGATGGCGAGTGTCACTTTGAAAAAGTTAGCCATTCCAGTTCTCTTCCATTTTTTCCATTTTGTTATTTTTTAATCTTAATGTATTATAATTTTTATTGAAGCATGATTTTTGTAGTTTGATTCTATCTTAATTAATTAGTTGATTATAGACAATATTGTTGATGCAATGATTGGATGCTGATGCGTTAAGGTATATTGTTATCACTATTGTTTCCTTCCTCTGTTTCTTCTGTATTTTCTTTTTTGTAATTAAATATCTTTCTTTCGTATTTTATTGGAAGTTGCTGCGTTTTTGTGCCATTCTGTTTAATGCAAAGTTTTATTTTTAATATCTCTTGTTAAATTATTTCACTTGTACTTGTTTTCTTCAATAAAGGTGTTTTTTTTTCATTAGAGAAATGTAACATTACATAAACATTTTTTATAATTTTTAAAACCTAAACCGATTGTTTTGGTCTGTACATATTGCAACACGTATCGCATGGATTTGTATAACATTGCATTTTTAGAAACTTAATAACCATATTAATCGGGGGTCACCTGCATTGACGTAAATTTTAAATGTGAAGAAATGATTATAATACAAAATACTCCCGCTTTCAAATACTTAATCCATTTTTTATATGTTGATGTTTATTTTCTACTAGCCGCCTTCGGCAACCAGCTGGTTCGCCCGTTTAAATTAGTTTTTAATTTTGTATTTTATATTAATTATAGCATTCCCCGTCGCAGTTTCAGCTGCGATAAATCAGGAAAGATGAACAAAAGACTGAATATTTTATTGTATTTTACAGATAATAAAATATTTAAAGACGTAAATTTTAAAATGCCAGCGATACAATTCTGTATGATGCAGAAACGCAGCTAACGAAAATTACAAACTGAGTTTCAAATAACTTTCACTCAATTCATCTATCACTCATCGGTAGAATAATTAACGCTAAATATGGTCGCGAAAGCCGAGCATGCTGGGCGCCCGTGTGAACCAGTGTGTACAAAAAGTGAGGCGGGAAAAAATTCATAAACATCTAAAAGACCCAGGAGTATAGGAGGTAGGCAATAAAATTTAAAAATTAGTTAGTTTTCCCGAAGACTATTGCCTTTTTGTAATTCCTAGTTTCAGGCTGTGATTTCTAGTTTCTAATATCAAATCTGATGAGTTATCACTTGAGGGAGGAAATTCAAGTTTGGCGGCAGTTACGTACTCTTAAGAATAACCAAAATTTTAATCAAAAATTACTTATAATGCAATATACAATAATTTCAGAGCGTTTTCATGCCTCATAATTTTAAAATGGCAGGAAAGCATGAGATTAAAAGCTTGAAGAAAGGACGAAAATAATTTCAGTCTACCTCACACACAATAAAAACAAACAAACCTGAAAGCAAACAGCTGTTGCCAAGCTTTATAAAAATATTACTTCGAAGCAGGTGAGACTAAATATTTCAGAAATGCAATGAATATTAAAATGAAAATTCTGCTTTGGGGTTAATTTCCCAAGAAAACAATGCATACTATCACAACCGCAACAATTGCAAAAGCGCGTGAATAAAAGATTTGCTGAAATAATGAGATGGTTTGAATTTTATTTACAACAATAAAAGCACCGTTACAATTCATGTTTTAAAACATTTGAAACATTAATTAAAATTGAACAAAATGTCGCATGGAAATAAGATCGGTATCATTGAAAAGCTAATTTTTTAATCTTTAAGATGATATAATTATGGTATTCTTGCAATATTAGGATCCGAAGTTTTTCCGCAAAAACGTTAAAATCTGAAGTAATTTTTAAATAATTTAAATTCTAATCAAAAGTTTGAAAACTCCTTTCTTAGTGCGCACCTACTCCCCAAGAAGCAACCGCCTGCCAAATTTCAAGTTTCTAGTCCGAGTGGTTTGGGAGATTTCATGATGAGTGAGTCATGTTATTGGCTTTTTATTTGTAAAGATTTAAAAATTTAAGTACCTCTGTTTAAATTATAGATTTATAAGAAATTTTCTGACCTCTACCGAGTCGCCGGCTTCTCCTTATTTTGTAAATTTGGCAGTCTTTTGAGTTATTTTTGTCTTCTTTGCCTTCATATACTCCTATTTTAATATTTGATGCTTGAAATAACAGACTTGTTGACAGACTCGTCTAAGGTGGGTCACATGCGGCACGACATCACATTTTGTTAGTTTTTACTGAATCAAGATAATAAATTTTGCGATAATTAGCTTATCGCGGTGTTATTAGTTTTTAATACGCATGAAAACGCGATAGTACTCTTACTTTCTTATATGAAAGTACAATTTGAGAAAATATTGTAATAGTCAAAACGTTTAAGACTTCCCTGAAGCCGAAGAGTCTGCTTTTTGGAATTTTATCCGTCCATGCATGTGTGAACCTAAACATGTAATAAATACCATACAACGTCAGCATGAATTCATTGCATTTCACTCTTTCTATAGTTTTAAAATGGGTAGAAGCACGCATATCGTCAGTATTGTCGTACGCAGATTTCAGTGTGTAGTTGAACCTCAATTATCCGAAGCCCAATTATGCGAATCTCCAATTATTTAAATTGATTTTGGGAGAAAGTTGTCTGAATTAATTTTGGGAAAATGTCAAAATTTGAAATTAAGCAAGAATGCAGCCAGTGGCCTTGACACGTCCTTTGTCAACCGCAGGAGGTTGCTTTAATAACTAAAACAGGGTACATGCATATTGCTTTTATCATATGCAATTTTAGTACACAAGTTTATTTTTGATACAATATCTTAAATAGTTTAATTTGTGAGTTTTTTTATATAACTCTACCTGTGTTTACAGTTATCTGCAGTATATGTTTTTAAACTGGCATTCGTGAATTAAATATATTTTTTTTCCTATGTCTGGCGTGTTTTTCTACTTAATTTCTGAGCTTTATCCAATCATCCGAATTTCCGTATATCCAGATCTATCAGATCCCCGTTTAATTCGGATAATTGTTGAGCTTTATCCAATCATCCGAATTTCCGCATATCGGAATCTATCCGATCCCCGTTTAATTCGGATAATTGTAAGTTCTCTGTTGTCTTATATTGAGTTGTAACTGACAATGGATTTGTTTGTTCTACCAAGATAGTACTTAGATGACAAGATTCCAAACCGGTTAAATTATCCAAATAGTCAAACCCTGAATGATTATCAATTAACGATAACGTTTGTTTCAAACTAACGCACTATTTCTGCAATCCAGTCACGAAACATTCGTCGGATCCGTCTATTAGAAACTCAGCCACGTCACAACAATCGATTACGATGACACCTGTCATCGAAAACTCTGACATCCGATATCGAATTGGGATTGAGCTAAAAAGGGCAGGGACTTTTCCCTTCTTTTTCCCCCTCCTTTCTATTTTCCTTCCTGAAAGAAATATAGATAAAATCTCGACAAGCAGGGATAAAAACAAGAAACTAAAAGAGAAATCTGGAAATTTAAAAGCGCACTTGTATTCATACAGATTTTTATCACGTCCCGGATTTACGTCGGGGGGAAATCTGAAACCCAAGCGCGATTTTCAAAAATGGATTTTTTCTGATGCCTTTTCCTGTTTCCGGGAATAACTAGTTTTACGTGAAAAACTTGTTTCTGGAAATTCCCTTACGATGCTGCCTTCGTTTTGTTTTCTTTCTTTATCAATGTCTTCGGCCTAAAACAAGGAGTCAAGATTCTGCTCACGTTTTTAATGATCGCAGTTAACCCTAGTTCGAGAGTTCGCCTGGGGAGTCAAGAATTCTGTTTTTGTTTGCTTTTTTACCTCCTCTTTTATCGTTGGTTTTGTTTTGAAGTAAACAATTGGTGAATTTTAAAATTTTCTGCTGTGTTTCCTTTCTTTAACTTTTTCTCACGGGCCATTTAGATTGCCTTTAGTTATACAGTGGGCGCCGCTTGTAATGATCCCTTTGGATCAAAGTCGAGGTTATCACTACATCAGAATGATCAGTACATTCAAAATGCCTTAAAAATAATACAAATCTATAGGTATGCAAGGATAGCAGAAAAAGTAGACCACACTACATTGTTGGTATGTACCTTTTGGTTTTAAACAGAAAGAAAATCGATGCAATATACAGTATATTGGTTTTGTTTTGAAGTAAACAATTGGTGAATTTTAAAATTTTCTGCTGTGTTTCCCTTCTTTAACTTTTTGTCACGGGCCATTTAAATTTCCTTTAGTTATACAGCGGACGCCGCTTGTAATGATCCCTTTGGATCAAAGTCGAGGTGATCACACATCAGAATGATCAGTACATTCAAAATGCCTTAAAAATAATACAAATCTATAGGTTTGCAAGGATAGCAGAAAAAGTAGACCACATTACATTGTTGGTATGTACTTATTCGTTTTAAATAGAAATAAAATCGATGCAATATACAGAAATGAAAAAATATTCTTTCACACTTATTTTTTTAAGATACAATAGTTAATTAACAGATTTAAAATCCTATCATAGGACAAAATCAAGACGGTATTATAAACAAAAACAAATAATAATAAGAAGAGGAATACGGCAGAAGACTTTCTCAAAGGTCACCCCCCTCTGGGATTCTAAAATTCAGAATTTGTAAATTTTCTGTAGAGAAACCGACTTAGAAAAGTCAAAGAATATGGTTTTTCTGTGACCTGAATTATCCCAAAATTGAAAGAAAAAGGAAAAAACTTTCCTCAAAATAATTCAATATGCCTTTATAACAAAAAGCAGAAGAAAGAAAAGGCAAAGAAACTCACCTTTTACTCCGGAAACAACATCAAATTTGCAACACTATCGCATAACGCTACTGATTCGAAAAATGCCTCCTAAATATATATAAAACGACAAACTTTTGGTTTTAGCTATTTTTCAAGAATTCTAGTAGGTTAATATTTTAAGCTTTCTTATAAAAGTTTTCGACAGTAACTTGGGTTTCTTTTCCGGAGATTCGCTGAATAAGTCGTTCATAGGAATAATGTTCATCAAAATATTCAGCACGATATTGGATTTATAAGAACAAAGAGCTTGTAGAGTTTCTTGGACTGATGGTGGTTTCTCTTCTGGCCCTTCTTCATCGTCATTGTCCTCATGTTTAGTGGTGTCATCTCATCGAAATCAATCACTACAAGCGAATTGTTTATCACTAGAATCGGCGGACTTTCTAGTTGATCCAGGCTTCACAATCCTCTTTGGAAAAGTCGACTGGTTTTTCAATTCAATCAGGATCATCCTCTTGGTTGGTCCTGATAAAACCAGTTCCTTATGATCACACACTCCTCGAAGTCAAAACCGGTCACTATAAACGAATTATTATTCACTAGAACCTGTGGACTATCTAGTTGATCCTGGATTCATAATCTTTTTCAGGAAGGTCGACTGGCTTTTCAATTAAATCAGGATCACCCTCTTGTTTGGTCCTGATGAAAGCAGTTCCTTAGGATCACACACTCCCCGAAGTCGAAATCGATCACTATAGCCGAATTGTTCATCACTAAAACCTGCGGACTTTCTATGTGTTTACATACAGGAGATCTATTCCACGCTATTTTGATCAGTACAACCGATTGAACGTTATATTCGCGATCACTACAAGCAGTGACTACTGCTACTAACTGTTTGAAGACGGCCGCACGGAAAACGTGAGGTTCCGTCTGGCCGACGTTCAGCAACGCACGTGGGTGCTCACGGCAGGCCCACTTTTTCTAGTTAAGCCAAATTGCGCTAAAGCTGGTGTGTCGCCGACGTGACAGTCGGTAGCTAAAAGCCACAGAAGCCGGCACGTGTTTGCAGCACGCGTGTCAGTTGTCCTCGAAGGGTTAAACTCCTGTTCTGAAGCAACACGAAGGCTATTTCCGCGTCATTAAGAAAAGACACTGTATTAAAATGAGGGACAATTGAGATTGAAAGTGCATAGCGACGGCATAACTAATAGAGATCGCAGTACGTGTTTCGAAGCAGCTCCACGAAATTAAATAGATTTCTCTTTAAATATCGAGTTTCTTACCCCAGAAAATTGATTACTAATGATTAAGACTAAACTCTGTTTAAGTTCATCGACTGTTTTAAAATGCATTGATGAAATTCAAAACCATCTAATTGAACGTTATGATATACTGCGTATTTAAGACAATTTTATTTAACTAGATTTGTTTCATGTTTCTGAAGATGGGAGGTTGTAATCGATTTTTCACTCACTTTCTGATGATCTCGAGTTCTGGAATTTTGTACAGCTGTGCGTTGCCTGTGGCAGAACAATGTTTTAATCAATACGGAATTTAAATATCAGTTAATCGATTAATTTTAATTAAATTTTGATTTCATTTAAAGGTGCCAAGAGTCTAGTATTGAATTTGGAAAAAAAAATTGAACACAAGTTTCTATTATATACATGATAATGAATTATGAAATATAATAAAGATTACAAAATAAAAATAAATATGTTTTTAAAACAGTTCTACAAAAATAAAGCATATATTATAAATATGATTAGAATAACAATTTAGTGGGAGTATTCTTATAAGCACTTCATGCTTTTTCGATTCTGTTTTGATCCCCATGTTTTTTGTTAAAAAATATTTATTTTCCATTTTTCATTGAATTAATAAAAGCTTGTTTTTAAAAACTTTTTTTCATTTTTATTCTTTTTTCTTAATTTCAGCTTGAGTTGCATTGTCTATAGCAGATTAATTTTATCTATATTATGGACTGGTTCCATGCTGAAGGAAAACTACTGCTGGCTCAATTGTACCAACCCATTAGTATAGCTAGAGCTTCAGTCCCTTTCTCATAATAGTCCAGTCAACGAAGAAAAAAATAGAAAAAACGGTGTAGTTTTGATATTTGGCACAGTTATTAGGCGGTAGTGTCCTAAACGACATACCAAAAGTCCCCGACGGTGCGTGTGTGTGCGAGGGGTACAGGGAATTTAAAGGGGGAGTTTTCAGTTTTTCTTAAATATCTCGAAACCTATGGGTTCTATTGAAAAACACTCAGTTACAAAATTAAACTACATGAAAGTTCCTGGAGAAAAAGTCCTACATTTTTTTGTAGCATCAATAGTTTAGAAGTTACAGGGGAATTTAAAAGTTAATATTTATAAAATTACTTATTGTAATGGTAAAATCGATTAAAAGTGCTGAATCAACAATCCTCATAAAAATTTCATGCCTATATAATAATTATACAACGGTATTATTGCATGTGTCGGAGCGGGAGGGTGACAAACCCATTTGATGAACAATTATGCTCCCTTCCTCCCCTCATATCCGTACCCCTTCACAAGTTTCCTTCTACTCGTAGTCCAGTCAACGAATTGTAAATTTAAAAAATGGTGTAGTTTTGAAATTCAGTACAGTTGTTGGGGAGAGTGTCATAGACGACATTCTAAAAGTCCCCAATGGTGGAGTGTGCGCATGGGGTACAGGCAGGGGGATTTCTCAGTTTTTCTTAAATATCTCGAAAACTATGGATCCTAGCAAAAAAACATAAGTAAAAAATTTAACTTTCCTAAAAAACTAGTCCTAACTATTTTTGCATCAAATTTTAGAAGATACAGGGGATTTAAAAGTGAATATTTTTAAAATTCCTTAATGTAATAGTAAAGTCAATTAAAAGTGCTGAAGCAACAACCCTCAGAAAGACCTCACGTCAATACAATAATAATACAGAGAGTATTGTAGCCGTATTGGAAATAATGGCAGTATCGGGGCGGTGTGTGTGGGGGGAACCTATTTGATGAACAGTTTTGCTCCCTTTCTTCCCTCACGTCCGTTCCCCTACAGAAGAACCTTTCTACTCAGTCTTTTGGTTCTGTTAACGCTCCAAATGAATGTATTTAGACAGTATAATCTAAATCTTCATATCTATGCTGCGTTTAACTTAAAAGTTCTCAAACAGTCTGCCACAGTTCGACAGAAACATTTTCTTGCCATTGAAGAAATAAGACCAGGCATGTTCAATTGCTAACACAGAAAATGGCTGCTAAAGCAATTGTAACTAGAGTCGCTACAGGGGATGCTGATACTTACATTCTCAGATCTGGGTTAGGGAAAGCAACTTCTCATCCCTAGGGAAAGACGTAGACCTAGTCTTGTTACTGATTGCTTTGGCACCACCAGAAAGTAGCATTTATTTTATGAAGCCTGGCAAGGTAAAAGTCGAAGCTAAATTATTTTTTACAAGAAAGCAGCAGAAAGAATTTTCTTTTGGCCAAACCATCCTCCTTCTTCACGCATTCAGTGGCTGTGACATAACACCAGTTATTTATAGGAAAAGAAAAGCACTACAGTTACATTGTTCAAAAATAAACTAAACCAGATAAAAAACATTGCTGACATCTTTTATAACCTCTAATCAACACTAGATGCTATCTCACAAGCCGGTGAGAAGATGTTCCTAGTACAAAGCCGTTGCTTATGAACATAATTTGAATAACCGTAGATATGCAGCTTTTCTGGAAAAATCAACCAGGATAAAAACTTATCTTTCCTCAATTCCTCCAATCAAAGGAGCAGGGGATCAATACACGTTTAGCAATGTGTTTCTGTTTTGGCACCTTTAATGGTACCTGTACCAATGGTGTACCTCTGGAAGAAGAGGAGGAGTTCTAACCTGATCAGATATTAGCAAAACATGGTGAACTTTAATTACGAGCAAGTGTAAAAATGAGTTTTGCATACTTTATATATATATATATATAATATCATGTTATAGATATATTGTAATAGATAGCAGCCATTTTGAAATAAAATTTTTCTTTCATAAAAATAAAACTAACATTTTCAACCACTTAATGTAGTAATGAACTTTTTCAAATTGATATAATATTCTAAACTATTCATCCTATGAACAATGTGTAGACTAGTTCTGTAGGAAATTTAATGTAGTAAAATTTTATTCTTAAGTTTTTTCGCTAGGTACATAGTTTTCGAGATATTTAAAAAAAAACTGAGAAATCCCCCTTTCAACCCCCCTCACCCTCCACTAGCGGGGACTTTTAGTATGTCGTCTATGGCACTCTCCCCAACAACTATGCCGAATTTCAAAACTAAACCATTTTTTAAATTTACAATTAGTTGACTGGACTACGAGTAGAAGGGAACTTGTGAAGGGGTACGGATATGAGGGGAAGAAGGGAGCATAATTGTTCATTAAATGGGTTTGTCACCCTCCCGCTCCGACACATGCAATAATACCGTTGTATAATTATTATATAGGCATGAGATTTTTATGAGGATTGTTGATTCAGCACTTTTAATCGATTTTACCATTACAATAAGGAATTTTAGAAATATTAACTTTTAAATCCCCCTGTGTCTTCTAAACTGTTGATGCTACAAAGAAAGAGTGGGACTTTTTTAGTAGGAAATTTCATGTAGTTTAATTTTGTAAATAATTATTTTTCGATAGAACCCATAGTTTTCGAGATATTTAAGAAAAAATTGGAAACGCCCCTTTAAACCCCCGCGCACCCCTACAGGCGGGAACTTTTAGTATGTCGTTTAGGACACTGCCTCCCACAACTGTGACAAATTTCAAAACTGCACCATTTTTTATTCTATTCGTCGATTTTTGGCCTTTTTTGACTGGACTTTGAGATCTCTAATCACTCAGTGGGATGGTCTCACTTCCTTATCCTAATATATTTGCTTTTCTGCCTGTAGTATGATATTGTTGCTAACTAGCCGTCTTTGGCGACCAGCCGCTTAGCGGCATTATTTGTTCCGAACAGTCTCAGTCAGCTCAGAAAGAAGCAGTCTCCAAAAGTTGTATAAATCTAAGTTGTAGGAAATTTTGTGCTGATTATTTTGGTATATAATGATGATATACTAAAAATTGATAGTTTTTGAGTCATAAGCAAAATACTGGAGAATTTTCTTTTTTATGTTTTTTGGCTATAACTAAAATTCCAACAAACATTATTGGTAGCAAACCTCAGAATCGTAATCAGCATCCGAAAAAACATAAAGAAGCAAAAAATTACAACTCCTCCAGAATTGGATTTAACGACTAAACTACTGAGAAAAAGCAAAAAATGAGCTAAATGAGGAAGTCGCGCCAAATGAGAGCTAAAAAAATGCATCTCAAATTAATGCAATTTCAAGTGGAGAAAGGGTTGCTTTTCTCCCGCTTCGCCTATTTCTTTGCTTTAATATTGGATCCGTAGGAAGGCAAAACTTGATGCAGCTTTGGTCTGTACTCTCTTAATTCTTGATTTTCCGTGTTCTTTTTACATTTTTTATTATTTATTTGCCATTTTCGTTGATCACTGAATTCTCAAAGTGGAAAAGAAAGCCAATTAGAATAAAAACTAAAATATAATCTTTTTAAATAATTACAGGGGGGGACTGCAGCTCTGTAGCTGTTTTGGACGAGCCGCCATCGGTTCAGAAACAATTCACTTAAATCTTTAATGAACAGCTTTATCATTATATAATTGTTCCTCCAGCATTTTTAGAATTCAAATTTGATAGACATTTAACTGGTACTATTTTAGAAGACTTACAGCTCTTATACCTACCCTTGTGCTATGAGCTTCCCAATTTTTTTGTCATCTCGTCTAAAATTTGAACTTTACTTTGGAACGGGAAGTGATTAAATTTCAACTAATCCAGTAGCTTACTTGCTGAATCGAAACATGTCCATGACAAATATAAGTAGAATCATTTAGCATTGAAGTTACGTTACAGAAAATTTTTCATAATTTGCATAATATTCCATATGAATTTTGTTTACCGATTAGGAACTACAATAAGAACAACGGAAAAAGTACTGCAATATGAATACAAAACTTTTTGAATACAAATTTTTATACATCCAGTACCAAGGAAAGAGCAGAAGAGTTCAAAGATGGACAAACTTTAAAAAAATTTTGTCAATGATTACACCTGAAGTTTAACCTTAATTGTAATTACACTAATACTAAAAAAAATCACAAATTTTATTAAAAACATGCTTTAAAAAACTTACTCAACGTGTGAAAAATAAGTCGAATCTTCATACCTTAGTTATCAATAATGGGAAAGTTCAGCATTTTTTTAAAAACGCATGAAAATAATCAGTATTTATAGAAAAATAATTCTAATTTCAAATATGCAAGTGAAATTTTACTTAAAAATTTATTTATTTAAATATTAAGGGTGAAAAATACGCAGAAATGGCAGAAAAGATCATGCAATCTGAAACGCACTCTCATTGGCCGAGTAGATTTTGACGTTATCCTTAACCATCTTCAAGTACTTCTGTATGATCTCATGTGTATGTTCGCGTTTAACTTTTGATGCAAATTATGTATTCGAATGTGGTTTTTGACATATGGTAGGAAATGTTATGACGTTGGTCCCGTGAAAGTTTCATTACGCTCTGACAGTTGTAATTTTCTGATTCAGGAGGTCAGGTACGTCTTCATGTTTGTATGTTCGTACTTAAGTTTTCATGTGAAGTAAATACTCAAATGCGTTTTCCTGTATATGGTAAGTACTGTTATGAAGTTGGTCCTATATGAATTTCATTACTCTCTGGCATTTGGAAATTTCTGCGTCTTGTAATGGGACGTTGACTTGACTTGAATTGTATCTCCGAGAGATACGAGGTTTAGGGATTTTTTGCAACAAAGTCTGTTATCCCCTAGTTCAAAAATATTCATTCCAAAATTCATTTCAATCTGCTTAAAAATCAAGTAAAATTGCCATCAGGAGATGGACTAGAAAAATTACCGATCCAATTCGGTCAAGAGAAAAAAATGGCACCCTCCTAGAAAGGCCACCATATTCTTTTCTCTAAGGGGACGCTTATAGGTTGGTTATGTTATTTAAATGTCTAATTGTAAAAAAAGAAAAATAGATAAATACAAAGTTCACTAAGTAGCACTTCATCAGGTCGAACATCTTTTCTCTAAGTGTGCTTTGTTTGCGAGAGAGTAAAAATATTTGATTATTTTTATTTTCGAATTTGTTCCTAAGTCGTTGTCAGATAACTAATAGAAATCCACGAAATCCCTCTTTAAGACTTTGATATTCTTACTTCCTTAGTCTGTTCAAAAATCCATAAAATTCGTAGAAACTTTGAAGCTGTTGGCACTTCTATCATAACACCCCAGTACATTCCATTCCCATGTAGAAAGAATCGCCATAATTCCAAAGATAAAGCCAGCACATCTCCCCTAAATTCTGCCCAGCCCTACGTGTCTAGTCAGAGTCGTCTTTCCCATCTGGTAATAATATCCACTCAATATTTATCGTATTTGTCTGGAAGAAAACTAAGTTCGAAGACTGCCACGAACAAAAAGCAAATTGCTATTTCCTTTGATTACGGGTCCCATTCACAAAACCGGATTCATCATCAGCGGGGCAATTACGCGCAAGAGATGCATTCGCCAATTGGAAGCAGTGCGCGAGTCCACGTTCACGGACCGCTGGCCAATTATTAGCCTATTCAGGGATCCGTTCGTGCGGACTCGTGCCCACATTGCCTACACGTTCCGGCTGGAAACAGTGGGGGATCTTTTTTGTGTCCTATCTCTCACAAGCAGGTGTTTTATGCGTGGAATATATAGAAGCAGAGCAGGAAGGAGATTGTATGGCTGGGTAGAAGAAATGTATGTCTACCCAGATGTAAAAGTTGTTGGAAAACATTGATTTTAAAATTTAAGAAAACGGCAATCTGTTACAAAAAAATGAAAGAGTTTAATTCTTTTTAAAAGACTCAGTTGATTTATATTTTTTTTTACTCTCTCAATTGATTTATAATTTCACTGATATGTAATGAGTTATAGATTACAATTTCGTAAGTAGCAAGTAGATTTATTCACTCAAAGCAGCGCGTAACACAAGTGAGCAGAGAATTTACCCGTAACTTGTGGGACACAGCATTTAGGCATGTAAAGAATATTCCAGAAAAATTATCCAGAAGTGTAAAGAAAGATCCAGAATTCCGTGGAGCATAAATAAACAACGAATAACAATAGTACTTTAGAATTAAAATGTTACTGCTTGGACAGAACAACTGTAGCCCGATTTCTAACGACTGACAAGCAGATTAATATACAATGATCCCTCTACCAAATAAGCCAAGGTAACTGCTAATAAAGTCTCTTCGTCCAGCAGTACAGATTGTGCGCAGATATATTTTAGTATCTACACCTTTTTTATAATAAATAATTTTATACTCGTGTATAGTGCAACAAGCTTTGTCACCAGCAAAGCTGAACGGACTGGAAGTTCGATGTGACACTTTGTCTGATGCTTAGTGGTGAACTTGTATAGGCAATGAAGTTTTGTTCTGTTATTATATTTTAAATGTATGCTAGAGGTTAGTTGTAAAATGGAACATGGCAAAATAAGGACGAGATGTTGTACTTCTTAAACGATTGAGTGCAAATTGTATGTAAATATTAAATTTATTATTTTTCTAAATATATTATAAAGTATTTTATACACGAAAAGTATCAGACCCAAAGCTTCAATGTTTTAGATCAGCGACTCGTTATGAAGTAACACGAGGGGTTTTCGGACGCTTTTATTTAACATGACAGGTTTCATATCTGTAAAGATGGAATTTCGTAATCGATTTTTCACTCACTTTATCAATCGATCTGATATGCTGGATAAATTTCTGCTTACGAAACTGGACAATGTCTGCCTGGTAACGTTTGTTGTTTAATGAGGTGTGGATAAAAATAGCTCTGCGCTTAGAAGTTCAGTGTCATTAATGGAAGTTAATTAGATTTTGAAAAACTTTTGCGGCTTGACATTCACGAGCTATAGGCTCCACTCAAATACATATGCGCCAAGGCCAAAACCTATCGTCAATGCGAAAATCCAAAGAGAATTGGCGTGGTGGGATCAAAAGTTTGTATATTTAACTTGTCTTGAAATCCAAGCCCTCCATTTGGACTTCCGGGCCATAAATGCTGAAAGCGACCTATGTAGATATTTGAGGAGAATTGGCGTGGTA
>BGPR01003868.1:81635-125612 GCA_013235015.1 Araneus ventricosus
GCTGAAAGCGACCTATGTAGATATTTGAGGAGAATTGGCGTGGTAGGATCAAAAGTTTGTATATTTAACTTGTCTTGAAATCCAATCCCTCCATTTGGCCCTCCGGGCCATAAATGCTGAAAGCGACCGATGTGGATATTTGAGGAGAATTGGCGTGGTAGGGTCAAAAGTTTGTATATCTAACTCGTTTTGAAATCCAAGCCCTCCATTTTGACTGCCAGGCCATAAATGCTGAAAGCGGCCTATGTAGATATTGGGGGCAGAGGCTCTCTCACTGTAGACGAAATCGGAGCAGGCGGGGGTGAGAAGTAGTGCAGTCGGGGCTTCGGAGTGCCCGTAGTCGATGGGTTTGCGCGGGCTGTCCAGTGAATGCCCTAACTAAACGGATGTGCAGAAAAATGGAATGGTGTGGAGTGAAACCACACCATTTGCGTGGAGCGCAGCGCTCGTGAATTCCCTTCCTTATGTTAACCATTTCAAGACTGGATAACTATGTAGTGTTCTATTTTTTTGTTTGTTTTTATTTCTTTGTAAAATCTTTCACAGGTAACACCGACCTATCATCCTTACGCCTGTCTACCAATTAAACCTGTACAGGTTTGTTTTACTATAATTGATAAGTCGGAGGATGGCTGTTTAAGGAATGATTTGAAGTGCATTTAAGTATAAAATGTGTTGTTTCATTACGAAAAAACAAAATAATTCAATATTGCTGAACCATTAGAATGTTATTTTAAAAAAATTGCTTGCATTTTAGAGCATTTAAGAGCTATTCGTTAAACTTGAAGTTAGTTAATCTTTTCAAGGCTAATGCAATAATTCTGCACCTGTGGAAGGTGGAAAGTAATGGAATTCAATCGAGATTTTATAAATAAAAGAAAAATTAACAAATTATTGCAGTCAAAATAAGAAAAAAATGCTTTACTGCAAAAGCAAAATGTCGCGGCTGAAATAGAAAAATAATATCTAAGCACTTAAAATTGTAACTATTAATAATTTAAAACATCTCATTGAAAGGCATTGTGAGAGGTTTAAATAATTTTATAAAGGTAAATATAAAATAAATGATGCAATACTTATCTCTCACTAACACTTTGGAATACCTGAAAAAATACATCTAATAGAAACATCTAAAACGCAGAAAAATATTTTTTGATGGTCATCGATATAAGTGTATTATTACCTTTTCCTTGCACAACAAATATGGCAGAATTTACCAAAATTATCCATTGCATGAAGCAGCTCCTTTCCCATTATTCACTTATGGTTTAGTTTTCGTGATATGTTTTTGAAATTTTACATCTTTTAGTATTTCGCAACTTGGCAATTTGTCAGTTCTTTTCCTTGCTTCAGAGGAACGATGGAGTCAATTCAAGTTGTGTTACAGTCGCATAAAGAACGTAACTAAGCACGCCATCCAGAACAAGGGTGTAAAAGTGAACGCTAATAGGAGCCAAATAAACAAGGACTGAGTTTATGTGAGTAAAAAAAGCTCTTCGGTTTGTTTTTAACGTAGGACTACGTTCCTCCCATTGGAGTCTCAGGAAGGAATTTGATTCACACGCCAAAACGCCACAAAAAAAGATTGTATGGGAGATCTTCTATATCTTGGTAGCTACATATGTTAAAAATGTAACTAATGTCTTATTTTATAGATAAAGGGTAACAACAAAGAGTTAGACAAAAACTTACGAGAAACAAAAGAGTCACGAGAGTAAAGTTGTCCTACGCCTTTAACATCAGCGGCTGTTTGAAAAGACAGCTTCCTGTCATTTTTAAAAAATAGAAACGTATGTTTATTTCCAAAACACAGCATAAAAAAAGGAGAACAATAAATTTATATTTTCTTCCAGGCGGTCGGCATCTCTTCTCTTCGACCATTTTTACTACTTCAGAGGATATCTTGTCCGAGGTGATTAATTTCAATCGGTCCAAGTTGAATGTCAGTAATTCTGGATCTGACGAGAGACTTATTTCTGTTCTTAAATGAAAAGCATTGCTCGTTTATATATGCCAGTTAGTTGATATCTGCTACTTCGTCCGCATTATTGGTAGCTTGTTGATCGGGATAGAACATTTTCATGTGTTTATAGTTTTAATGTAAAAATGCTTCCATAAACAAAATCATTTTGTAATCTGGAATGTTTAATTAAAATGAAAATATGAAGTGAATCAAACGATTTTTAATATTCTCCATAGGTTACTAATAATTTTGAAATAATGGCATCAAATTTAACTAAACATTGAAGTGTTTCAATTTTATTTTTATAGATAACCACTCGACGGAATTCCAGCAAAAAATCTTTATATCGCAGCGCCTTTATTTTTAATTAAAATCAGAGAATCTGTTTCACGAAATATTTTTAAGATATCGTAGTTTCACAAAATATCAGAGACTGTCCCAAACGATTTTTAGAAACAGCATAAAACAATTTTTTCATAAGTTATTATTAATTTTTTAAGAATGATACAAAGCAAATGAGCATTTAAATCTCCATCCACCGTAAAAAACCGTAAAAATATTTTGAATAAATTTTTAATTAACGGGAAACCTTAAAAACAATTTGCAAGCTAACAAAACTTCTAGAGATCTAGAATCTTACAGCACATCGTGTTACGTAGTATTGTGGCGTAACGTTGCTTTTTCTCGTGCAAGATGGTCAGAATATTTCAAGATTAAATAGACAATACTCCCTTGACGAAAGTTATGTGAGCATGAATTTACTCCATTCCCAGCAAAAGTGTGTTTTATGTTTTTTTTAATTAATAATTTATTTTCCTGATATCTATAAATGGAAATTTTATAAAGATTGGTTTAATATTTTGGCAAAATAAAAATAAACACCTGAAACTTCTTTATTATTTCGCAATTTTTAACCTAAAAATTGACCACATTTTAAATTTTTTAAATTATTGATAAGTTGGTTTAAGAAAAAAAAATTAATTTCAAGTTTAGAATACGGATATGTTTTGACACACACCCAAAAAAAGTAACATTTATGTTCTTAAACATAATCCAATTACATCATTTTTTAATATTCCGTAGGATATTTACTACTTAAAAATGGCCACAATAAAGTTGTTTACCTACTTTTTACGTCATGTTCTGTTAAGTAAAACTCATTAACGAAGAAATAGATCTCGAAGAACCTAGTGGAGATGCTAAGACACTGTGATGGAAAAAAAGCACCTCCTTGTTAAGGGCAAGAAAAAAAACTGAGCTTTATCTCCTTCCTTTTAAGTTCTGTAATCAATCAATGTCTGCCAATTAAAGTGTCCGCTTCCACAGATAAATTGATAAAACTTCTACTTTTTTTGAAAGAGAGGATCTCCGACAGCTTGCGATAAACATTCTCATACACATTCGCTTTATCACATTAATATTTTAACGAGATAAAAATTTTATTTGATGATTATTTTTGCAAATTTCATTAGTTTTCATCCTTCTTCTGATGTTTGAATGTACATGCTTACTTGCACCATTTTAGAGCCCTAGAATTCTTTTAAATGCTGGAAACCGAAAGACGCGTTAAGTTTATCAATCCAAGTCAGAACTCACATGCATTTTTACTTTCTCGTATACGAAGTATACAAAGAGAAAGTATTGTAATCGTCAAAAAATCCGAACTCGAGATTTTGACGGATCTCCACGTTTTAGACCTCCCTGAGTCCGAAAAACACAATTTGGGAATTATGTCTGTATGTCTGTCTGTGTGTGTGTGTATGTCTGTCTGTGAACACGATAACTCAAAAACTATTAGAGCTAAGGGGATGAAATTTGGTATGTGGTCTTTAAACATAATTTGTAGGTTTCTATCAAATTTTGGACAAAATCCGTCAACGGAAAGTCTGTCTATTTGTATGTCCGCGGTCATGTGAACGCTATAACTCAAAAACTTGAATAGCTAAATGGATAAAATTTGGTACACAGTTTTATCGTTATGAATATAGGTCCGTATAAAAGTTTGGGCCAAATCCGTCAAAAAGAGACGTTCAAATTGCATATTCAATTTCTTTTAATCCGATTCTCATGCGCATGCGTATTGGTAGCAATCTGTTATTTTTGTAAATTTTATTTAAAACAATAAATAATGTTTTCAAGCATCAATTGTTAACAATTTTTTTATTGTTGTAAATCAAACCGATCTCATTATTCCAGCAAATCTTTTATTCACGCGCTTTTGCAATTGTTACGGTTGTGGTAGTATAAATTGTTTTGTTGGGAATTCAATTCCAAAGCAGAATTTTCGCTTTAGTATTCATTGCATTGCCTATTTTATCGCGCCTGCTTCAAAGTAATATTTTTTTGAAACGTGGCAACAGATATTTGATTTCAGGTTTGTTTGTTTTTTTGTTTTACTTTCTCGTATGCGAAGTATACAAAGAGAGAGTATCTCCACTACGAATCTCCACTTAGAAAGTATACGAGAAAGTTTATGGGAGACCACTCCCGCTGGTTACTTTCTCGTATACGAAGTATACAAAGAGAAAGTATTGTAATCGTGAAAAAATTCGAACTCGAGATTTTGACGGATCTCCACGTTTTAGACCTCCCTGAGTCCGAAAAACACAATTTTGGAATTATGTATGTGTGTGTGTGTCTGTCTGTGAACACGATAACTCGAAAACTATTAGAGCTACGGGGATGAAATTTGGTATGTGGTCTGTACACATAATTTGTAGGTTTCTCTCAAATTTTGGACAAAATGCGTCAACGGGAAGTCTGTCTGTCTGTATGTCCGCTGTCATGTGAACACTATAACTCAAAAACTTGAATAGCTAGATGTATAAAATTTGGTACACAGTTTTATCGTCATGAATGTAGGCCCGTATTAAATTTTGGGCTAAATCCGTCAAAAAGGGGCGTTCAAATTGCATATTCAATTTCTTTTAATCCGATTCTCATGCGCAAAGTACTGGTAGCAATCTGTTATTGTTGTAAATTTTATTTACAACAATAAATAATGTTCTCAAACATGAATTGTAACAAATTTTTTATTGTTGTAAATAAAATTCAAACCGATCTCATTATTTCAGCAAATCTTTTATTTACGAGCTTTTGCAATTGTTACGATTGTGGTAGTATGAATTGTTTTCTTGGGAATTCAATTCCAAAGCAGAATTTTCGCTTTAGTATTCATTTCATTGCCTATTTTATCTCACCTGCTTCAAAGTAATATTTTTTTGAAACGTGGCAACAGATATTTGATTTCAGGTTTGTTGGTTTGTTTCACTTTCTTGTATACGAAGTATACAAAGAGAAAGTATTGTAATCGCCAAAAAAAATTCGAACTCGAGATTTTGACGAATCTCCACTTAGAAAGTATACGAGAAAGTTTAGGGGAGACCACTCCCGCTGGTTTCTTCTGCACACAACAATGATCAGGATCTTATAATTAGTTCGGCAATATGAACGTCCCGTTTCTTAGCAACACGATGGATATTTTGGGATCGACTTCGTCATTTTGAACCACTGTCAGATCACAAGGTCGACAGCTGAGCTGGCACCCCCTCCAAACTTCCGCACCACACCAGCGATTATGATCCCACACTGTAAAAAAAAATCCCGTAAAATTTACGGTTTTAAACCGGCAGCTGGGTTGGTTGTGCAAAACCGTAAAAGTTACGAAGTAAATCCGTAGTCACAACGGTTTTTTACCGTATGAAATCAAGTTTTCTCCGTAAAAATAAAATCATCGAAGTAAGTGACGTCATCGACTGAGTTGAGTTGTTTTTCTCCTTCTGTTCGAGTTGTGTTGAAATGTGCTGATGTGTATTATCAATTAGGAATATTAATTAATCAAGGCTTAATTATTAATTTCAATTAGTTTAATTAATATAATTTTTAATTGAACTTACTTGGACGATTTCGATGCAAGATAGTGACAAAACTTCTAACTCCTCTGAGCCGGGGATCGAAACCGCGTTCTTAGAAATAAAAGGCAGCCACTCTAACCACTAGACCATCGGTGACTTCATAAAATGAAGTAAAAATAATCTATTTCAGTTTTAAAGTTACTATAGCTCTAGTGGCGCCACCTAGTAGTGTAAAAATCAACTATTGCCAGAACACGTGTGTTAAGGTTAGCTTTCATGAGTGACAACAGGTTGCTGCAACATGTGTAAACAACAGCGGAGATGGAACCCTATTAAAAACATGAAATGAATGCAATAAAATTACATTTAAGAAAAGGGAAAGATATCGTACGGAAAGCAATACCGTATGACGAAAAATAGAATTTGAACTGACGGTTTTAAACCGTTTATGGCTGGAGCGGAAAACGGTGAAAAACCGTTTTGTTAACAAAACGGCTTTAAACCGTCAAATATACGGAAAAAGTCCGGGAAAAAACGGATATTTTTTACAGTGCATGATGAGAAGAAGCTATCATACCAGGATGGATCCAAAAAAGTTTACAAAGGTAATAAAACATTATTTATCAACAATAGACAGAAAACGCAAAAGGGAATTCAGAGGCATACTTACCGATCACTTTTCCACAGAATCACCAAATCAATTTAGGCATTTATCTGAACGCTGGACCAACTTGTCTAACCCGGCTGGGTACAAATCACATCCCTGACCATAGAGTCAATTCTCGGCAGCTGTTTTCACATCACTCTCTGAAGAGATCTTGTTCCAGATAAGTGTTCCTTCAATTTCGGAAAAAGGAAATAGTCACTGGGCCATCGTGAGGCCATCCGACTCAAACGCCCAGGCATGTTGAATGATGTTGTCATCCTCCTGCATGACAATACCCATACTGCTCGCAAAACTCAAGAATAACTTCAAAAATTCAAGTGGGAAGTGTGGAGCCCTCGCCCCCACATATCCGAGATTTGGCACTCAATCTGGGTTCCAAACACTTATCTGGAACAATTGAATATCTAAAGAGACAAAAAGGTAGGAATATCTAAAAAGACAAAGAATATTAGAAGCAATTTAATTGGTGTGCGCAAGTGTATCATCATCCAGGAAAAAATTGCCAAATATAAAAAAAGGTGGAAGGGTAAAAAATAATAGTAGACAACGACAAGAAGTAAGAATCTGGTGAATGACTTCATCTGAGGCCAGACATTCATGCAGATTCAAAAGTGGAATAGGTTTTCTGTAGAGGAAAAAGACTTTAAGGTCTGAATTTAATATCCTCTTTTGGCCTGAACCTAAACCGGAATGTATTGGAAAGAAAAACATTTATCCACAAAGAAGAAATTAAAAACAATCTCCAGAACAAAGTGTAAAAGTGTTATCTGGAACAAGGTTCTTTTCAAACAGTGATGTGAAAACAGCTGCCGAGAACTGGCTTAATGGGCAGGGACGTAATTTCTACCAATTGGTGATTATGTGGAAAAGTGAACGGCAAGTATGCCTCTTGATTTCCTTCTGTATTTCCTATCTATTGTTAATAAATAATTTTTTATTACCCTTGTAAACTTTTTTTGGATCCATCCTCGTAAATCGGTTTCTGCATCCCTTTAAGCACAAACTTTATTAAAACAATCCCAATGTAATAGTTAATTTAGTTATATTAACGTCCGGTCTTAAAGCAACACGAGGGCTATTTTGAGTCACTGGTAATTTTAAACATTGGTCAGATGACGAGGATGACACCTAAGCTGGTGTCTTCTTCTGCAAACTTCCGTACCGCATCGGAGGGACCAAAAGCAATAAATTCCCACATCTTTCGTCTGCAAAATTTGTTACCATCATATTGTTTCTGTTTTGCTGCATAGACTTCAATAAAGGTAAAAACAAAGAAATATGCTCCATAAAAGAAATACAAATCTCTGCTAACATCTAAAATAAATTTAATAAAATTAATTTTATTAGTGTTCAAAAAGTGGAGTTTTTCATTTTTGATTATTTTCAACCTTTTAGTCTTTAATTAATAATTCATTATGAAAAATATTATAGACTCCTCATATATATCCCCCTCAAATTTACTATTAGGTGGTGCCTAGAGTATGAACCAAAATTTAATTAAATCATTTGAATAATTTAAAATTATGTTCTAAAAATATTAAAATAGTTCAATGTCATATAAAAACACAAACATACAAAGTTTCAAAACTCAGGTTTAAATCAAGAAGTAAATAAAATATCAATTACAAAATTTCATCTTTGCAAAAATGAAACAAGTCAAGTAAATCAAAGTGTGCGATACTAATTAACAAAATATTCCGAGGCTATGTATAGTCTCTTTTACATGAAGGATATAGATTTAACACTGAAATGTTCATAAAACTCCAAACTAGTGCATAATTGTGAAGCAATAAGTGTTGACAGATATATGGCAGTGATCAATAAGAACACATCACCCTAGATATTCTCATATTTTAAAAAAGACTCTGACACAATCACTTAAAAATGATGCAATAGGGAAAAAATGGCGATGTAATCATGCGTTCTATTTGCAAACCAGTCAAAATTTCCTTTTTTTCAACACTATTATCCGATGTCGCTTCCTAGAAATGTTAGTCATATGGTTGGAAGGAGATAGTTACAAAGGTTTCATAGGATGGGGGAGGGGGATAAATTTGGCGACCGGGCGACAAAATGAAGATCCTCGAAAATACTAGAATTATCGTCCTACGTCTATTAGGAACGGAAATACAGGGATTGTTCTAAATGATTCCGTCTGATGTCATATCCTGCAGGAAAAGGATATAAATACCCGGAGGTGCTGAAGCGAGTATTTTTTAAGGTTTCTGGAATCTCTTTGGATTTTTTGTCCGCAGTGCGAGCTGGTAAGCTGATAGAAGCTGAGCGCTTTTGGAAGTGTTCTAACTTTTATTAACAACAATTCGGAAAATGTGAGAAATTTGCAATTTATGCGGAAACTATTGTTCGAAATCAGTTCTTCATCTCGTTATCAGCTTTCTGTGAAAGGGGATGAGTCGAAATCCCTTTCCGTCTTTATCACTTTCTGTTCTCCCCCCAATTGCCCTCGTGACCGAATCTTCACTGTAAAATGTGTATGATATTCAATAGCATGTTGCAAGATTCTCCGCAACTTATTGGGAGTAAATTGCATAGTTTTCGAATGAATTGCAAATGTTTTTCCTTTTCCGAAATGTTGCTTAATTTTTGCTCACCAGTTTATTAGTGATTTGCTGTCTACTTGTGTTCCTAATTTGTACAAGTACTGTTTTCCTTGTTACCTCTACTTGGTGTTCTGCCGGAATATTCGTGAATAAAGCACCATTCTCCATTATCCTGCTTGCACTGCTTTCACCGTACAACCACAAGAACGATTTTCGTAATAGGGGAAAAATAAGACGACGCAATCATGCGTTCTTGTGGCAAACCTGTTAAAATTGCCTTCTTTCCAAAACTACTAATTGCCCAATTTAAATATTTAGTTGCCATATTCATAAAAAAATATAGTCGGGCGATTTCATTGGTCATTACTGAGTAACTAACTACTCATAAATGATAACTTGCGATGTACAAGCTGGCCATAATTAAAGTTTAAGTGTTTGCAGCTCATTTACAAAGAATGTACTCGGTAAAATAGAACATCATTTCTTCCCCCACCGAGGAGCAACACCAGTACGTGGCTGAGAAGCCGCCGAATAAGTAAGCAGGTTCTCGTTACCCTGGTGGTTATAGAAATGGTGTTGAGGTTGAATGGTGAAATGGTTGAGTTGAGTTACCTCCACTCCGATGACGGAATTTGCCTCATTCGGGAGGAATTGGGTCGTGGCCAGTTATGGCTGTTAGTACCGCCTCCTCAGTTGCTAACTGCTGTCGTGACAACCGTTCTTCACTTGTCACCCGTATGCCTAGGGAGAGCGGGAATAGTTCGGTTTGTGCCTGTATACCTTCTATATAGACCATAGGCTGTCGATTTATATAAGAAATTCGTTTATATTTTCGCCATCAGAGGGAAAGTGGCGCTGTTGTCTGATTCTGGACAATAAAATAAGCATAAAATAAAGGAACATTTTGTGCAATTGACCAAAATTTAACGGATATTTTACGATAGAGACGTTCTTTCAGGTGTTACATTTCATTTTTAATATTTCTGAGAATTTTTGACATTTTGTAATTCACTTATTGACTTCACAATTCAGAACTTATTTTTCAAAACTTTTCTTCTTTCATTTCATAATTTAGTTTATAGTGGTTGTGGCGTCATTTTATACGGCTTGTGTTCTGGAAACGGGGGATAATTAGAAGATCCACAAAACATTCAGAGAGATACTGTTCAGCAACGGATTCCGAGACTGCCACTTTTGGACGATTTTACACCGGAAAGGGGTGTTAGACAATAAGTCATATGAGCTAATTTCCGGAGTTTTTTGTTAGACCACGCTCAGTAAAGTGTAAAAATCACCTTTCCATTCTTCCCTTCCTTTGATGAAAATAACTCCGCCCGGCGCATGCGCAAAAGCGCGGAGGGTTTCCGAATCCGCTGCTATACAATATTTAGCATCCTACGGTCGATATTGCTTTTCTGAGGATGAACATGATACAGGTGCAAAGAAAACGCAATGAACAAATTTTGTACGCTAGTCAAATTTACGCAAACCAGCGATTCACAATTTCGAAGCTCTTATCGAAATTTCTACCAGTTTCTTGATCAGCTTTGTTTTAAATTGTGCCTGGGGACTTAAAATACAAGAAATTGTGTTGTCGATGGGTTCCTGAACTTCTCTTTGGAGAAAACGAAAAGATTGCAAGTGCTGCAACATTTTTGTCCCTTTACAAAGAGGAAGATGATTTTTTAAGTCGTATCGTCACAGGAGTGAAACCTCTCCCGCTATCTAAAGATTTTCTTGTTTCTCAGCCGTTTAGACACTGATTAAGAAATGGAAAGGACTGTGAATAATTGGCTATTATCATAGGCGGCAGAGTTCTATGAAGAAGATATACAAAAACTCGTTATTCGCTACGATAAATGTTTCAACCGACAAGGAAATGATGTGGAAACATGGAGAATTGTTCGCAGTATCAGAAAATAGAAGCTTTTTTTTAAATTTTTTTATTTGTTTTATTTTTATTTCAGAATTGACATTATTTAAAAAATAAACCTCGTGTATATGATCTAAATAGTATGCCACTTTTTATCCAGTACATTCTTTGTAATTGAGTTCTAAACACCTACACTTCAATTATGGCCACACTAGAACAGGTAAGGTTTTCTAGTCATTAATGATACAGAAATTTATAAATATAACTGCTGCCACTGACATTATATTATCCACATCCTGTTTTAGTTTATTTGATCATGTTTTAGCGTTTGGTAAATTAGTTAAGATTATGGCAACTAGTTTTCTGTTTAGTTTAACGTTTAAAAAGGGAATTCCGACTACGGACCCTTTTTGCTATGCCTTTGAATGTAAATATTCTGTTTCCTTGTAAATAATTTTGCTTTTGTCCATATATACTCAATTCTATACGTCTGAATAAAAAGGATTAAAATCTACGATTACGACTACGTTTGTTGTACATCTCATCACACATTCAATCAGCACTGTTCTAGCTATATTTTTTCCACAGTAATTCCCAATATCTCGTTTTCCTCTCAATCCTTTCACTTCTCTTCAGGCCTGGATAGGGTGAGCGGCCCCCATCTAAATTAGCGAGGCTCTTTTCAAGAAGGCCGGTCTTCCCTAACAGCTTTTTCGCCTTGCCGTCCTCAATCAACAGGCCCTTGTTGACCGACCCTCGGACGCGGTCATTACGTTATTTTTTTGTTGTTGTTGCTTCATTTGCTGTTGTTTCTATTACCCTAGAAAGATGCTGCCTTATTTTTTTCTCTCCCACTTCTCTGCTCTGCCTTCTACCAAAAGTGCCATCTCGTTCGGTAATTTCGTGCGTCAGCCTTTTTTCTCCCCTCTCCCCACATTAAGTGCCAAAGCGTGATTCGTATCCGTCGCGTCGGTTTCACCAAAATGAGGATAAAATGAGCCTTTGATGATCTTCCAGTCTGGGATGGGGTAGAAACTAAATGAAAAATGGGAAATTGGATGTTTTAAATATGTCCTTTAAACAAGACACCAAAAATAAAGCTAATGCATGTGAAATAATGGTTGGAAAACCACTCTGAGTATTTTAAAGTTACGACTGATTTCTTTAACTTCTTACATTTTAGGAAGTACTATGACTGTTTCACAAGTAGCATTAATGTCTTATCACCACGGTGTTTCGATCTTACTAAAGATATCCACTAAGATAAGATATCCACTAGATCTTACTAAGATTAAAATGAGGAATTGATGTTTTAAATATGTACTTTTAACAAGACACCAAAAATAAAGCTAATGCATGTGAAATAATGGTTGGAAAACCACTCTGAGTATTTTAAAGTTACGACTGATTTCTTTAACTTCTTACATTTTAGGAAGTACGATGACTGTTTCACAAACTGCATTAATGTCTTATCCCCATGGCGTCTGGATCTTAATAAAGATATACCAGTTTCTATTGAATTCATCGGAACTTGTTAATAAACATGATGCCAAAAACCACAAATCTTAGTCCTGCAAAATGTCATTAATATTTAAAGCACAAACAAATGAAAATGGGACTCGTGGCATTGTTCCTCGAGATAGAACTTTGAGATCTTTCTTGTTAATGGTTTCGTGTGTAAGGAGGAATCTTACATAAAAATGTTATTGGCTGTGTGTCTTGGAGTCAAACATAAGCATCAAAACAAGTAATATCTTGATATAGATTCATCCGAACTGATTCAGTGTGCAGTATTCCAGTTTTCGCAGCAGAAGCTGTTAACCCTCTGACTGTGTATCTGCGCGGGTTGGAAGCAAGTCTCTTTTCTGTTGCTTCCTGCGTTTATCACAGGCTATTGTGTTTACTTAGTACTACTACAGCGTTGGATCATCCTAAACTAATGAAGCTTTGCATATAAATAACAACTCGCTTTGTTCAACGGTTTTTTAACATGCCTGCGAACGTTGCATCTAAATAGTGATTTTAAAAAATTGAACAGTCGGAGGGTTAATAGAACCGACAAGTGCCGGTGAATGAATAATGTGTATGTGTATATGTCCTAATGTAATGTCTATGAGTATTTGTGGGACACCTAGTAAACTCAGAATTTGCAACTTACCAAAGCACGGGAATGCAAAGATTC
Source organism: Araneus ventricosus (assembly GCA_013235015.1). Lineage (NCBI taxonomy): Eukaryota > Metazoa > Arthropoda > Arachnida > Araneae > Araneidae > Araneus > Araneus ventricosus. Next base: position 94,736 of record BGPR01003868.1, read on the forward strand.
AATCTAACTATGCTTTAGTCTAGTAATAATTGTCAATGATAATTCTATATGTTTTTAGTGCATTTAGTTGCAACATTGCCCTTAGTGTCATTTTTATACATAATTCTATTAATATTTTCTGAATCTGCAATTTATGTTCAGTTGAACGAGTCAAACGATAATTTATTTGTCAAAATTGAATATGGCGAAAACACTTCTATCCGAAACCATATATCTTTTAATTGTAAATAATTTCTGATTATATTTGTGTTATCTCTGTGTTTATATTTTGTTTGTAAATTTAAATAGCCATCTACCACTGCAAGGTTTCGTAAATTATACTTTTATGATCACTTGAACTAATATTCCATTTTTCAATGGTTTCAACTAATGTTTTACAAATGTTCATTTTTCTATATTTAAGTTAAATATGGTCCCATAATGGTCTATTGAAATTTAACCAGAACTACATTTTACACCTAACGGTAAATCTTTTGCAATATTGGAAATCAAAATCCTAATTTTCGACGAACTCTGTTGTAATATTTATACTTAGTACAGAATCAATCTAGAAGTCATTTCAATTGTTATAATCAATGTATTGTTTATTTTATTTTCTTATGTTTACTTATTGTAAACTCAATTATGTATTACCATGTATCTACTCCATGATTTTTTTGTGTGTGGAATCAATAAAGATTCTATACGCACACCCATCTAAACTGCAAACCGGAGATATTTATCTCTGGAGGCAGGGGTGCGTCTTAGTGTAAAGTAGAGGAAAGTATATGTCAAGTGGAACAGTTTTCTCATGGTTCAGGTATTTTAATTATGGATTTGTTAGTACAGCTGACATGCCACGAACATGCCAATCACAATTAGTCATTTGTGTAAAAATGTAAAAACTGCACTTCGTGACATACACTCAAACACACACACACTTGACATACATATTCAGCTGTTAACACTTTCGACATACACATTCAGCTGTATATATCAAATGGAACAGTTTTCTCATGGTGCAAGGATTTTGATTATGGACATATTAGTACAGCTGACGTGCCACGAACATATCAATCACAATTAGTCATTTATGTAAAAATTTAAAAACTGCACTTCGTGACATACATTCAAACACACACACACTTGACACACATATTCAGCTGTTAACACTTTCGACACACACATTCAGCTGTTAACACATTAGGCGTGTACATTCAGCTGTTAACACTTTGGACTATTAACAATGTTATCAACGATGCTAATTTAATTAGATATATTTAATGATATTTTTGTCTCTAATTTCATCAAGTTAAAAAAATTATGAAATCTAATTTGTTACCTTACTTTGTTTTGCTGTTATAAAATGTATTACACACGCAGTAAATTTTTTCATTATTTGAAGTTAAGACTGCGATAAAAATTAATCTACTATTAATAAAATAAATTGCGCGTCTGTGTATTGCGCTCTACCAGGCACACCATTGTTCCTAGAGTTGCCAAATTTCAAGAGGTATACTTTGAAGTGTGAGAATATGCACCTCGGATTTTTTAAAAAATTAAATCAGAATTATAATTAATTAAAAATTATGGAAAATTTTGGTGCTTTTCAATGATTTCTTGCGGAAAATGATTTTTATACCGTCATGAAATTCAAACAATTATCTTTTTAATGATATCATTTGGACATTGTTTTCTCTTTTTTCTATATTCTGGGCAAGGTGTAAGTTTATATTTATGATGGCTACCTTTAGAAAGCCAGATAACTGATATTTTTAAATCAATCTTATAAGCGTCTTTATGTTTGTATTTTCTTTTGAAATAATGCTTTTTGATGTAACTATCTCCTTTGTCTTTTGTTGGGAAATTTCGGGCTATGAGAAGCTATATTTGGCGTAATGCAAGCTTCTTACAAAAACACTTCCCAATTATTATTTTGAATCCATTTCGAATAGTTCTTAGCCCTTGAAAAAGTGGACTAGAATTTTTTTTTCGATTTCCTCTGAGTTTATATCTATCCTTGTTTTTTAGCTTTCTTTGTATGATATTGATTTCCATAGTATCCTAATACAATTTCCTTTCATCTGTTATTTCATTAAGATTTTTGCGAAATCTCTAAATCAAAGCTCTCCGAGATATTGCTTTGCTTACATTAAGAAATATATCCAGTAAGCTGAATGGTTATGTTTGCTATGTTTTCATTCTTTTCTCAGCATATTTTAATACAGCTAACATGCCGCTGGCCAAAAAATGTACCACATCATTTTAATGTTGAAATCAAATGCTTATTTTACAAGAGGAATAAGAAAGTGAAGATAGTGCCGACAACATGGAATTAGAGGTGACATGACATGGTCAGTTATCTGACTCCATTAGGAACATTTACGTAGACAATGAACAGAAGAGGTCCAAGGTCACTAATAGAACATCGGTTAAATATCTACCACAGTCTAAAGTTTAAAATTACGTTGTAAAGAGAACCATGAATATAAAATGATGCAAGATTCAATTTAAATCATATGCCCAGCGAACAAGCAGGTCGCCGAAGGCGGCTAGTATACAAAGAAAAGGTTTGTAACTTTTCCACTGCAAATCAAGTTTTCTTAATTTCCCATAACGTTAACATGTGTGCACTAGTGGAGTAAAACCGGGTAGTCTGACATCTTTTATGAAAAAAAGTAATGAAACTATGACTTTTCTGGAAAAATATATTGTACTCCGATAAACAATGAATATTTTAATAAAATTTGACAAGCTCTATGTCGAATATTTTAGCTCCAAAAGGCCTTCGAACTTTAAATACCCGGTTTTAACCCATTTTCCCCTACACAATGAAGAGAATAATAAGTAAATAACACGGCGTAGATGTCTATCAAAATAAAACCAATTCAACCAATTGAAATTGAAACAAATTGAAAAATTCAACCAATATTCCTGGCGAAACAGCTTGTCGCCAAATCCATTTAGAAGAGCCGCGGTGGTAAGATCTCGGCTTTGGGACCGGAGGGTTCCCGTTTCAAAACACGATTCCACTGAAGATCCATCGTGTATGGGGCCTGTTGCACGTTAAATAACATGTAGGGGACAAAATGTCCTCCCTATGGCGTGGTGAGGAAGTTGAGAGAGGGGGTGCCAGCTCAGGTGTCGTTCTCGTCATCTAACCTAGGTTCAAAATGGCGATGTCCGTCCCAAAATAGCTCTCGGGTTGCTTATAAACGGGACGTTAATATATAACTAAACTTAACTAAACCAAAGGCAGTTGGTTCTGAAACAAAATATAAAAAAATACGATCCATCTGAAATTTTATGAGAATACCTCAATCAGGAGACAAACAAAATATCACACCATCCTTCCCCTAAAAGTAATGAAAATCTTTCCCATCAGCAACCTATACTGTAGAAAAAATCGCTGGATATAATTCCAAATAAAAGAAGAAAGGATATTTAGGCTGCGTGGTTGGCTATTTCAGTTTTTGTTCTTCTTTTTTCATTGTTTATTTACTGGTATTTGGGATGGCGGCTTCGTTTTTGCTTTCTTTCTGGCCAGTTAATGGCCGGCTGAGGGCGAAAAAGTGTCCAGATATACGCTTTTTTGTGCTTCTTCTTTATTTCATGCTCTGGTCCATTGCCTCGGAGCCGGCGTTCAATTATGGTCTCAGTGCTTTGCTTTCTCGCGTAGCTATCATACCATCTAGGAAATCCGGGAAAAATTCTTCCATACTAGCTTGATGGAAGCACCCGTTGTCCCTAAATACTGCGCATTCTTTGCGTCAGTTGAGATTTCGCGATGATAGTAAACCGAGTTTCTCTTTGATGCTTCGCAGTCCTTTTGTCTGAAATACCAGAAGTTTTGAACAGCATGCAGTTTTCAAAGCAAGTTAAAATTCTCGTTTCTGGATTCTTCAAAACAACGAGGCTGGAATGTATTATCAAAACGAAAATTTTGAGTAAAAAAAAATTCTTATAGTGAATGAAGTACATTTTGCGGGCATGAATTCTCATAAAATAATCCATCATGGCAAGGGGACAAATACATTAAATGTTTTTAGGAAACATCATCGAATTTAACACGTTAATGAATGTTAATGTTTCAAAATCAGTTTGGAAGCGTCTTCCTATAATTTCCTTTATACTTTCTTGTATACAAAACAGAGAATGAGAAAGTATTGTAATTGTCAAAAGATTCTACAGGAGATCTTGATCCAAGTTTTGGACCTCACTGATCCACAGAAAAAAACACTTCAAATGATGTCTATCTATGGGTCTACCCATCAGTCTATCGTTAAACAAGATGAATCAACCATAGAAAAAACTATTGGGATAAAATTTCGAATACGCGAAAGCGGGAGATTTTGATCACAGTTTGGTTGAAATCCATCGAGGAGAAGTCTATCGGTCCGTGTGCATGTGAACATGAAGACCTTACGAATAAGCCTCCGCGGAAAGAGTTAAGAACGGGAAAGTTGCAACGATATAAAATCAATTTTGTGTGCACATTTATGTTGCTATATAGTTAATGTTAATAAAGAGATACTTAGAGGCGTACCTTTATTCAGGGCATATTGAGAAATTTTGCGTGACAGATATTGCACAGTTTGCTTTCGATTTCTCTCAGTTCTGACTAGTTAATACATTTCGGTTTGCGAACTGTTTTCAATAAAAAATTAATTTCATAAAATGAAGTATGACTGCAACTCATTAAACTTAATCCTATAGTGCCCAATGAAGAATACATGCATCATTCAAATTCTTGATCTATAATTTAAATTTTAAACAATTCAAAGATTAACAGTAAATTCTGATTCATGATTAAATTTTTTTTCTCATTACTGGTCTCAAATTTTGTTTTGAGACGAAATGTGAGTAATTTTAACACGTATTGTTTCTTGCCACGCATGTATTTCTAAGTAAGCAAAAAAGGATAATTATGTTCGAGAAGCAGTTAATAGATCGTGAACGAAATATATCTAAAAAGAAATTTAAATGAGATTTTTAAAAAAGCATAAGAAAGGCGCACTTCAGGTCCGCACCGTAGATGTTTCGTGAAAACGTCGGTATAAAATCATAAAACAAGCATTTCGTATTAATATGTAATTTAATTATCAATCTCTATAATACAATAATTACATAGAACAGTATAATAGGTAAATCACACACACATAATAATCACAGAATAGATAAATCACAAGTTTCGCATGTAGCAAGGGTCTGTGATAGCGTGTGATTTATCTATTCTGTAACCATTATAATACTCTGTGTAATTATTGTATTAAAGAGATTGATAATTAAATTACATATTAATACGAAATGCTTGTTTTATGATTTAATCCCGACATTTTCACGAAACATCTACGACTCGGACCCGAATTGCGCCTTTCTTCTGTTTTATTTAGAGTATCTTTTGATGGCGCCATCTGTTGACAGCATATAGAACTACATTTCGCGTATGCGCAGTAAAACATTATTTACTACAAATGCTCATATATCCCGTAATATTCAAATTTTTGGATTCAAATTTTAATGAAATGTTTCTTTTACGTATTATCAAGTATTCTGTAAGTTTCGTACAGTTCGAAAGAAAACTCTGCATGTTATAATAAAAAAAACATGCGGTGTTTGAAATTTTCAATTTAATACCGATTTTTACCTATATTTTGATAAATATTTTTATTGTCTCAATTGGGTCCTAACTCAACCTCAAGAGCCAGGCGCTTTCACTGTAAGCATGGCATTCGTGCGAAGGAAGGAGTTATTACAGAAGTTATTTACTCACAAGTTACATTTTCCGTTCTATCAACAGCCATGCCTTTTGCGTTGAGAACTGCAATTAATAGTCTGAGATATGATGATTATTTTTACGAAACTGGAATAGAATATCGAATTGCGATTGACTGAGTGTGGAAACTGCCCCTTCAACAAAAATGAGAATGCGTGACAAAAAAAATCACAGGATGTATGTGATTCTTGAGGGGATTCCCAAAATGCATGAATGGAGAGGGGTGTCTGCTTTGGGAAAGGAGTGCTTTAGGTTCACGTCTCGATTCTTCCAAAAATCCATCATCTGCGACGGCCTTGCACAGGGCCCAGGGGTTGGGATCTAAAGCTTTCCCACTGGTGTGGTGTAAAGTTTAGAGGGAAAAGTAGATATTGGAAATCTGATTCTACTGCTAGTGTATGGAGGTCTAGTGCACGTCAAATATGCCATTATATGTCAAAGAATCTTGTCTTGGTCTGCTATGTCAGCTCCGGTGTGGTCCTCATTATCTGACTACGAATCTAAATTATGGGGTTGGGTGAAAAATCATTTTCTAATCGACTCTAAAAGGGGACAATTAATCTAATTAAACAAACAAATAGACCTGGAAATCAGAGAACCACTGGGAGCTAATCTGTAACAATAGCTTGTCAAGAGGTTTTGAAATGTTTCATCCTGTTTTCATTCTATTGGAAAGTGTTGTGCAGTGAAATCATTTATGTATTCGAAGAAATATACTGCTCTGCTACATCACTGAATAAAACTGTTTTCTGGCGCGATTTCTTTCCTAAACCTTTTCGTTTATTGAAGTATAATGATGTAGATATCAAAACCACAGAAATATTAAATAGATCTTACTTCGTAACGTTCCTTACAGCTTAATTCTCATAACAGCATGTGAAAGAAGAAGCTATAACTAAAGAAAAAGGTTAATATAGTATTCATTTTAGTTGTTTTATAACTGGAGTTTTAAAGACAGAAAGTTCAAGTAGCGACCATTAAATCCCTATAATTCTTCCCCAAAAATGGTGATCGTATGTCACAGTTTTCCTCCTTTATTATGAAACAGGAATAAAGTTATTCTGAAGGGAAAAAGGCATTGGAAGTATCTCCCCTCGACTTTCTCGTATAATTACATAATATGCCTTGTTCTTAACCTCGTTTCTTAAGAAGATCGAATACGCATGTTAGAACTCTTGCGGAAACCGATTGGGTCTAAAAATTCGATACAAATCTATAAGTTTGACAATATCACATGCAAAATTTCACTTATCTAGCTTTCCCCGTTTTACAGTTACAGTTTTCACTCCCATATAGGCAAGCAAACAATCTACCCCTTAGTGTATTTTGTCCAAAATTAGACGCAGATCTATAATTTTCGTGAAAAACATTTACATTAACATTAACTTATCTTCCTTGCTAACATTACATTAACATTCACTTATCTTCCTTGCTAAGCCAAAAGTCATCCATATTAATCGGCTAGCTCCATACAGAGCCACTGATCATAGTTCTATGTCATGAGATTGCCGGGACGTGCAGTCTTTGAAGAGGGGAGCACACATACTGATGAATAGAAAGACGAATAGACATAGAACCTAACGATGAATATAGCCTAAAATTTGGAATAAATCTCCTATTCTGTTGTTAAACATATAAACGAAATTTTATTTAACTAGCTCAATTGTTTTTAAATTAACTTGTTTGCCCCAATAGCACAAAGATATTCTATAATATTGTACGATATTGAGCAATATTCGAAATATTGTATGATATTGTGCAATATAGTATATTATTATATAATATTGAACAATATTGTGGACCCATTTTGTGCTACCTGGAGCATGCACAATAGCGGATAGACAGACATACTCCTTCCCGCGAATGGATTTCGTATAAAATTTTATGCATACCTACAATTTTAGTGATAAGATTGCATATCAAATTTCATCCTTCTAGCTCTTTGCGCTTGTGAATTATCGGGATCACAGAGAGGCATAATTCAAAAATGCATTTTCCTATCTCAGAGAGGTCTGAAACGTAGAGATTCATCCAAGTTTCCAGGACGAATATTTGAGTGATTACAGTAATTTTTCCTTTTATAATTCTGTTAAAATGGAAGGGTAGATAAGATTGCAAATATATTATGCAGAGCTTGAAATATATGATATTAGTGCTAAAGGATGAATACAAATAAATAATACAATTTTTACTTTTACTTAAGTAATTACCCACCTTTTCTAGCCTACCTAGAAGAACCTTGACCTATAGTGGAAGAATTGATGAAATAAATCTACAATAGCATTGTGATACTAATAGAGAGATAAAAGAGATCAAATGTTTAGAATTAAATATTTTTATTTAACAATTATTTGAATTAAATCATTTTCCAAATTTTAACAAATAAATTTATCCTGATTACGATGCACACGATTAGACAGAGAGATCAATTCACATACATATAAACAAAATAATTTAACATTTTTGCTGCAGACTTTAAAAACAAAACACTTCAGCGCTATCATCAAAACTCAAAAGATTTTCATTGAAATTTTACTCTATACATATTAGAGCCAGAATTGAAAAGGGAAAACATATTTCGTTTTCTTAATGCGTAAGCAATTTTAAAAAACTCACGTGAGATTTTATGCAAGGAGTCGGAAGAATATGCTAGCTTGCTTTGCCATAGAAAAATGTAGATCTAGAACGCACTGAAAGTCCACAATTTATTATTGGTTGCATTGCTTCACTCCTTTAATTGTTGCGACATTCTCAGAAGAAATTGCTTATGGTTCACCGCCATAAATTCATCAGTCATACGAGGTAACTGAACATATCGTTGCAGTCTTATACGTCTCTTAGTCTTTCATCAACTTGACACATATTGGCAGCCGTTTTTCGTAGCAAAACAACTAACTATTTTCAGTTTAAATGTACATCGCTGAAAACTGTTCGATCCACAAACTCTTGCTGTATTTCGTTGAAATATATGGCTGGTGATTACAACCACTTCTTCCTCTGGATTATCGGTATCCCTGCAGGGGCGAGAACCGAAAAGGCCTAACGGCCCCCGGATCCCGCATGCACGACTTTCTTACACGTTTAGACAGGCCAAAAAAGTTACACAAAGGAAACTCTCCCAGCCAGGTGACGCGCAGACCAGTTTACACACAAAAACTTCCGCCGTTAAAAATGACGAGCATATAGTTCCGTGAAATAAAAGTGATTTACAATTTAATAAACATTGAAAGAAATTACATAAAAGTTAAAGCAAATAATTATTAAGTTGATTGCTACAAAAATAAAAATGATAAATTAATATATTTAATAAAACTATAAAAAAAATCCGTTGAGAATTTAAAAGTTGCCACAAGATGAGAAGGAAACTTTGATAGCGAAAATATAAATTATTTAAAAATAATGGCAAAGCCGAAAAATGATGTAGTTGCATTTTTGCAATCTAACAAGTTCGTATACGAGAAAGTAAAAACTGAGTAAATTTCAAATGTCTGTTTCGCTACTCTAAAATACGAATTGATCTGCAAATAAAAATTGATGCCTTAAGATGACTTTATCTTCACAGTCTCGTGCATTTTAATATGTTCGCAAAGATAATTTGGGCGAAATGCTGCTTTCTCAAGTACAACCTAAAATTTAGCGACAACAGCGAAACTCACAAATCCCTATACTGACACTTCAACAATTCCTCTCTACTTCGAAACACTCTTAACCTTTCTTTGGAAAAAAAATAATTAATTAAACGTAAGGCAAGTTAGGAAGCTGAAAATGTGAACACCCGAGTATCTTAAACGAGTAATGGGAAGGAGAGGGGAGGAGGGAGAAAGAGACTTTGTTTTACTTTCCAGACTAGTGGAGCAGAAGACTTCTCCCCGCCAATTTCACCCCATCCACTCCCTCCACCCTCGACGTTTATGTGACGTCACGTTCCTCTCCCGCAAATATTTACCCTTTTACAGAAGCACGCACAGGTTCGTTTTATCCTTTCTCTCTTTGACCTCCACCCCCTCGATATCGTCTGCTCTTGAGCTCTCACCCTCCCCGTTTACTTCTACTTGAAAAGTGCAAAAAGAGAAATCTTTTGGAGAGTGAGGATAACACCTGATGCCATCGTGTTTTTCGAAATGATAAAAATAACAAAATAAAAAAATGTGAAGTGTTCTTCTCTTTGGGAGTTTTGTTTCCATTTCTGTCTGTAGGTGTGTTTCGAGCAGTAAAGGGTTTGTAATCTTTTCTTGTTGTCGTTTGTTTGTTTTGGGGGGAAGAAAAGTGACGGCCTCTTTCGCTGCTTTCAGCATCTCAAGTTTGATCAAGGTGTGAGAATAAAAGAGCTTCTGCACTATTGGTAACTGCTTTAGAAATGTTTTTGTTGTGCAGAAATGGCATCTTGACGGTTTATTCTATGGAAAAATTTCATAAATAGAAGATTTGTGCCCGTCTGAGACGGGCTTTTAGCTTGCCAACAGTATCTCAGATCTGATTGTCACAGATTTACTAACGAAAGTTGTTGAAGAAAATCTCATGCAGATTGCAAGAGTGCTTAAGAAATAAAAAAGGTATGAGAAACAGAAATGATGAATCAATTGACACTAACTTTCCTTTTGCAAAATACATAAACATTCATTTCCAAAATTAAGTGAGAAAAATAAAGAACCTTTTTAACGAAAACGAACGTAAAGATCTCCTAGAAATGGAAAAAAATAATTCTAATTAATTAAATATTTGAGCTTTGAATTCTGTTTAATGTATCTTGAATTGTCCCGCCTTCCATCGAGCAAATCTCTCTTTTGCTAACCTTCGCGTTTCCTAGGATAGGGTTCTTCTCTATACGTATTGTTTACCAACACTCAAATCAAAACTAATCACTAAATCTTTATAACATTCAAGATAACACCTTTGCACTTAAATATTTAATTCAAATATCAAGTTTGCAAAAGCAAGGAAATATCGGATGCACCATTGTAATAGAGAGACCTCAAAATACTTTCTCTTTCAAAGATAAGGGAAATTCTCTTCGGCACTCTTTCCCCTGTTCCTCTCCAAATTCTAAGAAAACACCTCTTCTGTTCCCCTGCGCGCGCTGCGGGTGTGGCGTCTGGTCCGGTGGGTCGTAGCCACTCCCACATTCCTGAACGCTAGAGGCCGTGTCATGGCTTTTCTATTATGGATAATTTGATTAAGCTAAAATGTGAGGGAAGGGAGAAATGAGAATGCATTCATTACTCATAAAATGTGTTAAGTAGAGTTGAACTCCATACAGTCTTTGTCCCCTTTGAGTAATGTGACCATACGTCCTGTTTGAACGGGACAGTCCCGATTTTTGGTAGTCTGTCCCGTTGTCCCCAAACACAGCTTCGGGACGCCCAAATGTCCCGTTTTCAGAAAGAGAGCAACGCATGATAACAATGTCAAACAAGAAGAGGCCAAAAAATCAAAAACTCCTACGGTAATGTCTAGTTTCTAGGCGATGACGGAGCATGCGCTATACGCGTCACACATATGTAAGTTGGTCAGAAGCCTGCTATCTCTCACTTAGTTCTAACTACATCACATCGCATGAAGTGACAGAATGAAACACTGGGAATATTTTAAGCAGAGTTGTTGTGTGAAACTTTTCAAACACTTTCACGCCAATAATTTAAATCATGCGAACCTTCGTATAATTATAGAATCGATTCTATGTCTGCCCGGCACTAATACACTCGTGGAAAATGTCTCTTTCTTATGAATAAGTTGTAGACAAGCCAGAAAACACAATTGCAAGTCGCGATTTATAAAGCAACGTCAACAACCAAACCTAATTTTAAGAAATCCGGCCAAGAATTCCAAATTCCAATTTAAATCTTCACCAAATATACGGAAGCAAAAATGTGTTCTTCAAAAAAATGCAAGATCACGTGAATGATTTGATTTTCACGTATCTTTTAATAAATAAATAAAAACTGAAGAAATATGTGGTTTCTTGAATTCACATAATATTACCTAAAAATTAAAAAATGTCCCGTAAGGAAAAAAATAAATACTCACTTTACCTTTAAGTCGTATACTCGAACCAATGAATCTGTCAATTCTGGAACACAAGCTGGAATCCATCTTTTGACTTTTCTTTGGATCTGCCTCTTCCTTCTCCAAAAGAACTATTTATAAATAAAATATTTTGTCGGTAGTAACGATGTCAAACGAGGAAAAAGAAAAAATCACGTTGAGCTAGATCCGGAATGTACGGAGGGTGTAGCAAGCATTCAATATTTCATCAACGATGGAAACTTGAGGGCTTGCGTTATTATGGTGCAGACACGAACCAGATAAGCGATTATGGATAATTATTATTTTTGGTTTGACAAATGAATGAAGACATTTTTATACTTTTTGTGATAAATTCGTTGAGAATCGATAATTGCATCATAATTTATTTTGCAGTTACATTTTGACCGCGGGATAAAAAAATAAATATATTCTTATTTTATTATTTGCTTGCCTACTTATATCACTTATTTATTGAATGATTGACCTTTGCCGAAAATGACTATCTCTTTGCTGGGTATATTATTATTACTTTCTCGGATCTGAAGTTTACTCTTTTTGCAGTAGTAATTTTTAAAAAATACGTGACTTGAACTTGTTGAACTTTTCTAGAAGCACAGTTATATTCATATTCAAGAAGCATAAATAATTCTGTCATAAAATTACTCTCTTTTTTCATCTTTAACTTTATTGTTCTATTTTTAGTGTAAATATCGTATAAAGTTTCATGTTGTCTGTGCTCTTAGTGATTGTTTATTTTCATTTTATAAATTCTCAATCCTTAGTTTCTAACTTGACTTTTCTCATGTTTATAAAGATGGAATTTTGCGATCGATATTTCACTCATTTTCTGATGTTCCAGTGTTCTAAAATTTAGAACATTGTGTGTTCCCGATGATAATACAATATATTAATATAATCACAACTTATCATCAACTAATTATCAACTAACAGATTCATTTTAATTAAATGTTGATTTTGTATGAATGGAACAATTTGGCAGTAATTTTTTTTAAAAAGCGATTTTAAGATTTTATATTTATAAATAATGAGGTATTCAATTTATTAAAGATTAAAAAGTAGAAAGGAAGGCTTTAAAAATGTCTTATCATTAGTGTACTTAAAGTAAAAATATTTTATTTTATAGAAATTATGGACGTTGATACAAAATCATAAAATCGAGACCCACAGCAATAATACTGTAAAGAAAGTTAGCCTCAATTAATACCATAAGAAAGAAAATTCCGAGAACCTCATTAAACATTAGAATGTTTTAAGATGTGAAAAGCTTAATGAAATGTGTAAGGCTTTCTGTGACCGCATCACGCTTTTACAAACTTATTTTGACGTACATATTTTGTATAGAAATATTTTCTACTTCTTAATACACTAATAAAAGAGCGCTTATATTTTTTTATATTTTAGATTTCTAATTGCAAAAACAGTATAATACACTGCTTTTATTTGTACGTTTATATACAGGGTGTCCACACTTATCTTAATCCAATAGCTAATTTCTAAACCGTTAGAGATATACATATAGCTACAGTTGGAAAAATGCTTTAAATGAAGGGGAAATTACATTTTATGTTTTTTGAGTCAATGAATATATTTCTGAAAAGGTTACGAATTTTAATTTTTTATACGGTCCCCCGGTCGCATATTTACAAACCCTACCCTGATAGAACTGAGGCAGGAAATCAGTCAATATCATTGGCTACGAGGAGCAGTGACGTCGTTTTCAGCTCTCGCACGTAGCGTACGGCAATCATAACAAAACAAGAGTCGTCCTACTTTTCTTCTCCGTTTTCCCACAGTTGAGCACAGAAAACATTCTTCCGTGGGTTGAAATATTTTTAAAAATGAAATTATTTTTTAAAATATCATAAAAAATAAAACATCCCACACTGTAAGAAATTATACTAATGAAAAGTACACACACGAGAGCAAAGAACGACGTCATCGGCTCTCGGAGAAGCGAGCCAATCATATTGTCCGATTTCCTGCCTCAGTTCTATCAGGGTAGGGTTTGTAAATATGCCCCCCGGTCCTATGCAATTTTCACCATACAATGCATGAGCGGAGAGCAAGCGGTGAACCGCTAGACGGCGCAGTAATGGAAAGCATAAAGCGCGAGTTTTCTTACACATCGTGATTTTTACCGTGGATTTGAGAAGGACATGCATTTTATGTATGGTCTTGCGAATGGGAATGATTTGGAAGCCGAGAGACAGCACAGGCAGCGTTTCCCGAGAAGACACGTGACAGACCAAAAACTGTTCGAGCGATTGCATTGGTGCCTGTGTGAAACGGGATCCTTTGTCACCGGCATGCATGATACAGGACTTGGCAGGAGTGTGCGGACACCGCAAGTTGTAGAGGACATTCTGGAAGGAGTGGGGGGATTGTCCGGATATTAGCACGCGAGAGGTTTCCCGTGCCCCACTCGATTGTTTGGCGAGTACTACGAGACGAAGGATTACATCCCTACCATGTACAGAAAGTGCAAGCCTTGATACCTGCAGATTATGCGCCGCGTGTCGAGTTTGCACGTTGGTTTTTGCAACAGCTGGCGGTGAAGCCTGATTTTAATGCACATGTGTTATTCACTGATGAAAGAACCTTTTCTCGTGAAGGCATTTCTAATACGCACAACCTTCATGTCTTTGGAGCAGTTGCTGTAATTTTGCCACACATACTATCAATAAAATTATTTAGTACCTCCTCTATCCGTTTGGTGTTTCATTGTTTCATGTGACAGTAACGGAGACCTCCTAGCGGTTCACCGCTTGCTCTCCGCCCATGCATTGTATGGTGAAAATTGCTTGTTTAGATGTTTTGTATCACCCCTTAAATATTTGCCCATGAGTTTCGAAACACCCTGTATAGTAAAATATTCTTCAAACACTAACATTTTAAACAAAAAAGTTCCACTCTTCTGCTACTAAAACTAACCGAGTTATTGAGCTTGGAACATCGCTGACTTACACCACTTTACACCATTTCAATAGACGCCTCCGCCAATCAGTGCGCAACACTTGCTCGATAAGGCCGCTGATTGGTTTAAAATTATGAAATTCAAAGCTCCATAACTCGGCCAGTTTTAGTCGCAAAAGAGTGGAATTTTTTTTATTTAAAATGTTAGAGTGTGAAGAATATGTAAAATTACTGATAGGACAGGGGGACCGTATAAAAAATTAGATTTCGTAACTTTTTCAGAAATATATGTAGTGACTCAAAAAACAAAATATAATTTTTCCCTTCATTTAAAGCATTTTTTCCAATTGGAACTATATGTCTATCTCTAACAGTTTAGAAATTAGATATTGGACCACGATAAGTGTGGATACCCTGTATATACTGTTTCAGTAAAACAGTATGTGTATGCAATGTCTGTATATGTTGAAAATTATGTTCCTAGGAACTCCCATTTAAGGTGATAATCGTTTCTAGAAAAGCTATAAGATATTCTTAGTTTTGATATAAATTATTTATCAATTAAATCTAGTTCATGCGATTTTAGAAACTTATAAAAAAATACAAATTAAGTTTGTAACTAAGATTTACAAAAAAAGAAAAAATCTTTTAAATGAAATAAAACTAAAAAAAAAATTATGTTTCCAATCTTAATTTTTATTTAAAAAATTCCCTTCCTGTCTCTAACTTTACAATAATATTATCTTTTTGTTCGATACCTGAAACAAATTAACAAATGAAATTCGTCTAGGCAAGAAAAAAAAACACTTCTTCTAATAACATTCTATTATGATCGAAATTAAATTGATACAAATGGAGAAAATGACGAAAATGGCCACTTAAATAACCATTTATCCGTAATTTCTTCTCGGGAGAACTGATATCAGATTCAGATATTTTACACTAATGTAGCTTTCAATGGCCGCCATAGCCGCAGAAAAAAATTATTAAAAGCTAATCATTTTTCTCCCAAATTTTATCCAGTTTGCTGGCAACACTAATGGCAGGGGGTGCTTGAAATCACTTCCCCCAACACTACACCTGTGAGGTGTCGAAAGCTGTTAAAAGTATTTAATGAAATATTTTGCAAATCGATTTTGTTTTGGGAACTAACGAGGTGTGGTTAAATCGAAGTTCGATAACTTAGGAATAAAAAAAAGTGATTATACGTAAAAGAAAAAGAGGAAACCGTTTTATGACATATCCGTGTTTGCTTTCATTTTTAAGTGGCTATTAGTAAATTAAAGGGTAAGCAATAATATTTGTGCTCAGGTTTAGAATGGCTTATAGATTTACAGCTTAAATAATTGCATAATATTTGTGAAGAATTTCTAATTAAAAACTAATATGTATAAGAATTTTATTTATTAATTTTCTTGTATTCTAAAATTGTACTGCAGCAGTAAAATAATTATAAATCATTAATGTAATATTTTTAATTAAAGGTCAAAATGTATAAGAATTCTTTTTTGTATTCTAAAATCGTATTATTAACTTCAGAATTTAAAGAAAAAAGTTACATGATTAAAACAAAAAGGAAATTTTTTATTAAACCTTCACGTAAACTTTTAATTTTAAATATCTATTTGTGAATTAAAGATAATCGAAAGCATTTGTTTTAGATTTAGAAAATTACATAAATTAAAAGCATCAATAGAGTTATATGACTTTCGAGTCAAAAAATTATTAAAAATACAAATCATAAATAAATAATATTGGAGATTCTAGCATTTTATCAATCTAGAAAAATTTAAACGGTGTTTTGCTGCATAAGGATAACATCCCAATATCATTATCAGTCAATCATTCTGTCCATCTTAAAGAAATAAGAAAATATTTAGCAGCTACTGGTAAAAACCAAATTATGATGATCATCAATGGATAAATAGTGGGAATTCAAAGGCTCTTCTCGTTAGAGCAACAGGGAGGTTATACTAAGTATTCTTATTACCTTTGTGAATGCTGCACTGGACAAAGAACCATAGTAACACAGAGGAAAAGGCCAATATTACCGGGGAATATTATGCAATGTTGCATGTGAGCTTGCGCACAACGTTTCGTGAGAATTATAAAGTGAATGGCGGAGAATATCTGTGAACGAAAAAAGTCAGAATAATTGCCATAATAGTAAAGAATCTTGAAACTGACGAACCTGGCGACTTATAAAAAGCAATTGTTGGCAACAGTTAAGTATTCCGAATTCCAAAGTCAGTTGCCTATGACGTATTTTACGTCACAGCAAGTATAGAAGCTCTACTTGGTTCTCCTGTAGTACTTCTTTTTGTGATGTCGATGCAAAATGATGTGATAACTGAAATATGGTTTTCCTGTAGTACTTCTTTTGTGCCGATCCATGAATAAAATGATGTGATAACTTGACATATAAGTTTTTCCTGTAGGTACTTCTTTTTTGTGATGCCGATGCAAAATGATGTGATAACTGAAATATGGTTTTTCTGTAGTACTTCTTTTTGTGATGCCGATGCAAAATGATGTGATAACCGAAATATGGTTTTTCTGTATTACTTCTTTTTGTGATGCGATGTAAAATGATGTGATAACTGAAATAAGATGCTCTACTTTGATGTCCAGTCAAGTCATGAATCAGTCAGCTCGTGTAGTTGTATTACAATTTTGTTTCTTCTAAGACAAGTCGTTTTACTTAACTTCTTACTTATATATTTATAACTTCCAGTAAAGAAAGGGTATCTTTCTTATGTCTTTTATTTCAATGGCTTCCAACAATAATGACGTTAGGTTTAAAATTTTAATTTTTCTATTTATATAAATGAATGCTATTTGAAAAAACGAAAATATTTCCGAACGACGAGTTAATTGATTTAGATCGATATAATTTTAATTCCAGCCTGTTTTTAAACAAAATCGGGTTATCTGCTAACGAATACCAGCGATTTCAATCATCGTCATATTCCTGTGCGCACTACTGACATTTGACGATATTCTGTTCGCACTACTGACATTTGACGATATTTGTGGTTAATAGGAGTAAAAGCCACAAAACAGCAAGAGAACGCTTCAAAGAAGCACTCAAATTAGATTCTAAGAATGGTTATGAAATACTTTTATAGATCCTCATGTTATAAATTCACAGTAGTTTTACTGCGTCTTCACAAACGGAACAACAACTTTTAAGTTGCTTGTGTAGCTGCTGTTAGTGTTTTTTGCTATCAGTTATATAAGTTACAGAGGGTATTAAGGCGATGAGTTAATAGTTTCTATATTCCATGCGCTGTTACCTGAAATTAAGACAACCAATAACCACTTAATTCCTGCTGACTTTTATTTGTAACTTTCTGTTATTCTACTATTGCTTCTGTTTATTTGTAACTTTCTGTTATTCTACTATTGCTTCTGTTTATTTGTAACTTTCTGTTATTCTACTATTGCTTCTGTTTATTTGTAACTTTCTGTTATTCTACTATTGCTTCTGTTTATTTGTAACTTTCTGTTATTCTACTATTGTTTCTGTTTATTTGTAACTTTCTGTTATTCTACTATTGTTTCTGTTTATTTGTTATTTTCTGTTATTCTACTATTGTTTCTGTTTATTTGTAACTTTCTGTTATTCTACTATTGTTTCTGTTTATTTGTTATTTTCTGTTATTCTACTATTGTTTCTGTTTATTTGTAACTTTCTGTTATTCTACTATTGTTTCTGTTTATTTGTAACTATCTATGCATTGCAGAATTTTAAGTTAAGACATAAGGAGTTTGTCATACAAAAGAATTTACAATTGTTAAAACTTGAAGGAAAACAGAAGAATGAATTTCTTATATGTATTTCTGGAAAATGTAATGAATCAGTATTTGAATCAATAATAACTCTCAAAAAATATTTTTTAGACCGGTGTAATTAATAAAAAAAGCATCTGTCTATAATTTTCCAAGGAACCATTTTGTGTCAAATGACCAATATCTTTCGCCCGTCTCCCATTCTATTCCCAATCGACATTTTCATTTCGTCCGCAGTGTCCAGTAAGTAACTCTTGACCATGGAAGACAAAACTTTTCTTGAGTGTAGCGAAATGTAATTATTGTTAAAGGGCAGGTTGAGGCTCGCACCCAGGAGAGCTCTGGCCTCCAGGGAGAATCTCAAGTTTTTTCACGAAGGGGGGGGGGGCTTTCTTCTCGAAGCACTTCCAAACTAATTTAGCGCCCTGGTGGAAAGCAATTAGAGAACTTATGGACTGTCTGGAGAACCGGATTCTATTTCGATGAAGATTGACTTTCTAGAAGCATATCTTCATCGAAATGAAATGGAAGAAAGAAATGGGACTATTGTCATGTAGGCAGTTACTGTGTTGAAACGTAAGATTCGTTTCCTCCTAGGAGAAAGGGTTTCTCATATTACAGACCGTGATGCTTTGGAGGATGGCGTAAAAATAATAATCAGGGTGAAAATTTTGAAGTGGCTACGAGATTCTCTGGATTTCTTATATAACCTGCTGATAGAAGATGCACCAAACTATTTATTAATTGATTATTGATATTTTCTTTGAATGTGAATGAAATGAATAAAATGAATGAAAAAAGACTGCAATAATTTTTCAAACTAAATGGCAAGGCACATGGTAAAAAATTCTTTGTAAATTGAGCTAATTTTTGACAAGTTTTATAGTACAATGAAGAAAATAATGAATATAGAATTCGCCTATTCCAAATTACACAGTGAATCCCAATCTTTGACCATTTGTTCCAAAATGAAACATTGAGAATGTTCTGCCTTCGGCTATTTCCTATTCCTTCATTTAATACTCGTGACAGATTTATCCCAAAACTTTAAGCAGATCTACAATTTTGATTCCAATATCATATACCGAATTAAATTTCTTTTGCTCATTGCATTATTGAGTGATCTTGTTCAAATACACAAGGACCGACAAAGAATATATCCTCCAATGACAGATTTCGTCCAAAATTTGATAAAGATCCACAATTTTAGCTTTATTTCATTTCACTTTTTGAAATTTTAGATTCCCATACAGACAGGCAACTTTATTGTTCGCGGATTTAGTCTGAAATTTGATACAGATCTGCAATTTTAGCTTTATTTCATACATTTCACTTTTTGAAATTTTAGATTCCAATACAGACAAGCAACTTTATCGTTCACGGATTTAGTCTGAAATTTGATACAAATCTACCATTTTAGCTTTATTTCATACATCTCACTTTTTGAAATTTTTAAGAAACTTTTTCAGCCTATAGGGTAATTACTGGAGAGATGGACCACGTTTATTCTTCGCAATCTAAAAGCCATATATTTACATATATTTTACTTTTCACAGTATGTATAGTGTATGATGTTTCTTAAAAAAGTCCTAATGCAGAAGTTCATATCTTTAAAGGAATTTATTTTATAATTTTTTAAAAAATTTTACTATGTGGTCCATCTCACCCGGACTATTCTGGGTGAGAAGGACTACAATAAAATATTGAAATAATTGCACATATATTAAATTTATAAAAGTTTATTTTCATTATATGAAAATTAAATGAACTTACTTATAATTAAATTAATCAACATTAAGTTTACATGAATTATTATTTGACCTTTTAATACATACCTATGAAAATTAAATTTGTTTCTTGAAATCTTAATATCTTAACAGATTTAAACATTATTTATTAAAATGTTTTATATACTATGAGTTAAGATTGTTCTGCAGTAACTTCTTTCCTGATATTTAATTTCTTCCCACAGTTATCGCATGTTACTTCAAACCGTGAACATCCTTCATGAAGCCAACGCAAACAAGATACAAACTGTATCCAATCTACTTTTTGTTTCGTCTCATTGTAATTTTCGCCGCATCCCACACATTCGTTTTCGTTCCAATCTTCTAAATAGTCATCCTCGTCTACTACTTCCACTACACTTCACTTACCATTATTCTTCCTCCGCTACTTCACCAGGATTATTATTCAGCTGCACACTAGTTTCGTCCATATTAAAAATACAACTGTGCTTTTCAGAAAGATCATATTCTTAAGTACACCTTCGAGAAATTTAAAATATTCTGTTCATTCCCTTTGCTCGAGCGACTGACACGCCTTCTGCTTTCCTTATTGAGAGTGTTGGATTTCAAGCAAGGAATGATTGTAACCCGTCATAACCAGCCTTTTTGGCTCTTTATTAAAAGTATGAGATATCTTAAGTTTTCCCGCTAGTTCGTATGCCATAGACCTTACAGAGTCTCTACACGGTGTAAAACCCCAGTTCTGTAGTTTATTTATATGAGCAACACTTTTGTTTTCATTTCCGCAGCCTAATATTGAGGAAGAGCCTAAAGAACCCTTGGTAAAGTTATACGTTTTAATTCTTCTCTTTAAAGTAGTTTTAGGAATGCTAAAAGTCTTTGCTGCTTGATTGACACCCATGTTCTTTTCTTCAACGGCTTTAATAGCATTTTTCAAATTACCTTCAGTCCAAAATCCCATGTGTAGGCGAAACTTTTCTAATACAGGTAGCCGGCATTTTCTGAAAACAGAAAAATACAATCCCTTAGTATTTTAAATTCGGCTCTTTAAAAAGCTAAATTTGAAATTCAAGATTGTATGGTCCATCTCTCCCGTACACACGTGGTCCATCTCTCCCGTATGCACGTGGTCCATCTCTCCCGTATGCACGTGGTCCATCTCTCCCGTAACGTGGTTCAAATATATACGTACACGTGGTTCAAATATATATACATTGTGCGTGTTCCGTCTCCCGTATGCGTGGTTCCGTCTCTCCCATTGTGGGATCATCTCCCGTATGCACATGGTCCGCTCTCTCACACGTATGCGTATTAATGTCCCCGGCCTGCGTGGTCCCTATGTGCGTGGTCCATCCTTTTCCCGTGGTAGGGTCCTATCGCATTGGTCCCATCTCTCCCGTATGCGGTGTGTCATCTCCCCATATCGTGGGTCCTCTCTCCCCGACTTGTCATGCACTCTCATGCGTGTCCGTCTCTGCCATAACATCGTGATCCATCTCTCCCGTACGCTAAGTGGTTCCGATCTCTCCCCCCACGTGTACGTGGTCATCTTCCTACGTATGCAGTGGTCCATCTCTCCCTGCGTAACCCACCTCTATGTCCGTGTTCTTCCCCGTTCTAAACACCTGCACGTGGTCAATCTCTACTAGTGTGCGTAGGTGTCCGTCTCTGCACGTTATGAACCCTATTCGGTCATCTCTCCCTTGTGGCGTGGTCTCGTCATGCTCGCCGTACCCGTGCGTGGTTGCGTCTCCACGTCGCGTGATTCCGTCTCTCCTCGGCCGTGACCGTCTGTGTGTCCTATCTCCATTGTGCGCGTTGAGACAAAATGCTCCATACGTGACGCTGTGGTTCGTTTCAGCCGTTTAGGGTTCGTGTCCGGTCCTCTCCGTGCACGCATTGGTCCGTCTCTACCCTGATTGAATAGCGTAAGACGGTCGCTAAATGCTACTCTCCTGTGGTTCCTCTTACCAGTGCGCTGGTTCCGTCCAGCGCCATCTAATAGGTGTTCAATATGCCGTCTCATTGGCCCATCTTGACGTGCGTGATTCCCTACGTGCGTTTTCTTCCAGTACGAACCATCTGCACGATTGGTTCCGTCTCCATCGTGCGCGTGGTTCATGCTCCCCGTGCCCGACGGTTCGCACTTCTCCGTGCGTCATCTCCACGATATGCGCATGGTTCCGTGCTTCAGTATCCGCGTGCTCTCCAATACACGTGGTCCGTCTCCTCATACCGTGGTCCATCTCTCCCGTGATGCGTGTCCATCTCTACCATTGATACGTGTCATTGTCGTCTGCCATGTCCGTGCTCCCAGCATATCACCCGTACACGTGGTTCACTCTCCATGCACGTAATTCCATCTCGTTAGTGTCCATCTCCCGCCATACTAGTTCACTCTCGTAGCCGTGGTCCATCTCTCCGTATGCACCTGATGTCCATCTCCCGTATGCGTGCATCTCTCCGTATCACGTGGATCTCATCTCATCGCACCGTGGTCCATCTCTTCCCTATACAGTCCATCTCCACGATCCTGTGTGAGAGTAGTATAACCCTGACTCTACACTTGCCAGATATTCGCATGTTTGGGTTGTTTGAATCTAAAGTGTTCTCGGATTACATCTTAAAACTAGAAGGATCACATACAACCAAATCCTTTAATTGCATAATTATAGCCATGTGAAGAAATTATTTGACTTACCAAAAGCAATAATGATTTTAGCTGAAAAAATATTATGTTTCTTGAGACCAAAAATTTACGCCATAACAATAATATATCATTTATTGTCTGACTGAGATGGTTGCGCCAACTGTGGGACGTCGCATTAACGAAATATTTCACTGGTATCTATCACTCCTGGTGATTCTCAACGTACTACCCTACTTGAAAAAAAAATAATTTAGAAAAAAAAGTCGAAAAGATTTGATCGAAATTCTGGGAGAATAGTTTTTTTTTTTTTTAAGTTTGTCAAAACGTAGGAGATTCGTTTTTCTTATTCAAATTCACGAAGGGAAATTTGCTGAAAGCCGCAGTGTCAGGTTGTCTCTCAATAGCAAAATTCGATACTGAGTAAACAAGGCTTTAAATAAAATGACGGAAGGAGTAATTGTCATGTTTCAGTTAAACGTCATTTTTCCATGTTAAGGTACTTTCTTTAATGTAGAAATTTCAAGTTTAACAACAAGGTTTATAAGTTTTACTGACTTGATTTGGGATAATGTTGAAAGATGTGATGTACAATTTTTCGAGTTGTTGAATATTTTGAAATGAAAACAAAGATCTTCATATAAAAAAGAAAGAGAAAAAAAGTATTTTCTTAAAGCGTTAAAAGATATGCAGTTTGAAGCAGGTAAAATAGAATTTAAAAAATGGAATATTTTTCCTGTTACATTCTATGCAATGTATAGTGAATATATTATTTTTTATTTTTTAATTTGATAGTAGATTGGCGTAGGTCTTGATAAAGAGAACAAAATACTTTCTCGCTCCTAAGTACTACACTATACGGTCCTGTGGAACAAGTCAACTATGATAATATTTGCTTTATAATTGCTTGAACTCTAACTATCCAGAATAGCCTTCAGGGCGAATCATCTCAGTTAATATGTGTATTTGACATTCTCTGTAATCTGTCCGTTATGTGAACAGCATTTTGGATATAAGTGGTAGGTTTCTGCAGTTAAAATGAACTTCATTGGCGATAGTATATTTTACCTAGAAACCATAGAGGTTGCTATTAATTCAGGTTAACTTCGCTTTTTATCCTACTACTAAGATGGAAGTAAAGCGAAAGCGGTTCATGTATCATTATCATCAGGCTAGAATTCAAAATGACGATGGCTGCGTCTTTAAATAACCTTCGTGTTGCTTCAAAGGGGATTTTAAGTTATCTATGCTAAGTCCATTAAGTGCTTTGAAGAAGGATTGTGTGCGTACGTATCTGAAGACATTTTGCGTACATCCATTTTATCTCTAAAGGCTACTACATGTTGAACAATTCCTTAGTTTGATCTCTATTGTAATGTTCAAGGAGGTTTGTCTATTTAGAATGCTCAAGGAGGTTTGTTTATTTGGAATGTTCAAGGAGGTTTGTCTATTTGGAATGTTCAAGGAGGTTTGTCTATTTGGAATGTTCAAGGAGGTTTGTCTATTTGGAATGTCCAAGCAGGTTTGTCTATTTGGAATTTTCAAGGAGGTTTGTCTACACTTCAAAAGAACTCGGTCTTCAAAATAAAATAGGAACGCTAAAATATGTTTCTATTGTTACCAAGAATAGCATTTTTCTTGTCTCTAGGAACTTTACCACATAAATTGCAATCGGCGATATTTTCATAGATCAATTTATATTGATTTCATTTTTGAAAGAGGCAATAACAAGAAAGTAGGTTTACAGAGCCATTCTGTCGAATATAAAGAGGAATATTATTTAGATTCGACGGAACATCTGGGGAAAATCAGAACCCCGGTAGCCAACAAATCCACTGTTTTATTCCACTTTTTTTTCCCTTCATTTTGGAGAAACGAAGTTATTATCATCTATTTTCCCGTTCCACACATCTAGGAATTGCTTCGAATAATCCAGCTTATTGATTTGAAAGTTTTATTTTTATTCGTTCGCGAATTCGCGCGGGAAAAAAAAGAATTCCAGAATAAGTAACACTTACATAAAGAACCAAAGAAACAAAGTTCTAAAGCGAGAGGATGGAGAAGCATTTCTTTTACCTTTAAAAAAATAGAAAAGAGTCGAAAATGGTAAAGAGGGAAGGAGTTGGCCCCAAACATTTTTCAGGGATTTTTATTCGATTTGAAAAACCTCTTCGTTTTTATATGCATTCTTGTAAATGAAAGTGGTGGTAGCTATGCCTGCTTTGTTTCGGGCTGCATCGAAGCATTAAGTGCACCCAAAGTTTTTCTATCGAATTCAATTCTTTTCGAAAGAAAAAGAATAAAAAACCCCACTGCTTTTTCTTCCTGATTTTTTAGTTTTTGTGTTGTTTTTTGAGGCAGGTTTTGAGGTAAGAACTTTGGATAGAAACACCGCATTCTATCTTTAGTTGAATGAGAACAGATATTGATATACTGTATGTCTGAGCTTAAATATAAGAATGGGTAACTTTTTTCCGTTTTCGTTCCTTATAAACATGCATATTCGGATGATTTTCTTAAGACGTCTTACCAGAGATGTGGTAAACATTGTAAAAAGCTTTCGAGATTGTGTAGCAAAGTAAAGAACGACTGTAAATAAATTCCGTTGTCGTACGAGATTTTTTAGCTAAATATTTTGCAACTGGATGACGAAGAAACTTGGATTACAACAACGCAACAATGAGTTCTTCTGAAGCCTTATATTTATTTCGAAATAGCAAAAGAAAAAGTTTTTTATGATAACATCTCCTTTGTAAGCTCTTGTTGTTAGGCCAGTACTATTGGGGAACATTTTAGAAAGAATATTTTCCTAAAGGTCTCATCTGCTGTCAGGCTTTTAATATTCGACATTCAAAAGAGTATAACTTTACTTCAATAGTTAATTGTGTCAGTCACAATTTTTTTCATTGGGAGTTTTATAGTATTAGTTTGAAAGCGGAAGTTATGGAAGAAAAATGTTAATATGTCATCTCTTGTTGCTTACTAAAGGAGACCTGAAAGAAAAAAAAATCTAGCACACGCCTTTTTTTTACTTTTTCGTATACGAAGTTTTTGTACAAAGAGAAAGTATTGTAATCGTCAAAAAATTCGAACTCGATATTTCGAGATCCCTGAGTCCGAAAAACACAACTTTTGAATTATGTCTGTTTGTGTGTCTGTAAAACGATAACTTAAAAACTATTAAAGCTACAGGGATGAAATTTAGTATGTCGTCTTTACACATAATTTGCAGGTTTTTATCAAATTTTAGACAAAATCCGTCTGAGGGAAGTCTGTCTGTCTGTATGTCCGTGTTAATGTGAACGCGATAACTCACAAACTTAAATAGCTAGGTAGATAAAATTTGGTACACATTTTTATCATTAGGAATGTAGGTTTGTATAAAATTTTGGACCAAATCCGTCAAAGGGTTGACTGTCTGTCTGTCTGTATAATCGTATAATTTTGAACGCAATAACTTCTTTAAAAATTACTTTGATAAATGCAATTTGGTATGTGGCTCTCTTACCTTAATGGTAGATTTGTGTCCAATGTTTTTGTTAATCGGTTAAAAAAAGGCGTTCAAATTGCAAATTTTGTTTCCTTTATCTTACATCCAGCCCTATTGGTAATCACGCCGGCTTCTAATTCCACTTCCGCGTTGGACGACCTTCGGCAATCGTGGTATGACGTTTCGCTTATTTTTTTCTCCACTGCGTTATGGGTTCTTGTTCCTTTTACTGCCTTTTAGTTTATTTTTTTCTCTACATGTGTTAGGAGTATACGAGAAAGTTTAGGGGGAGACCATTCCCGCTGGTTTATTTTATTTCTTTACTGTATTGGTGATTTATTCACTACACTCTCCTCTTCTCTTTCTGAGCAAAGATGATAACATGTCGTATTCATACTCATTTATTTGCGATACTTAAGAAAAATAAAAAACTGAAGTCTTAGCTTTGGATAGTTATAGTATTAACGTCCCGTTTTGAAGCACCGCAAAGGCCGCCAATTTGAATTACAATCAGATGACAAGGACGGCATCTGAGTTGGCACGCCTCTTCAAACTTCCGCGCCACACCAGTGGAAGAACATTTCACCCTCAATGTTTGATTAAACTTGAGTCAGGTCTACATTCTCGGCGCATCTTTCATGGAAATATGTTCCGTGCCTGTAACCCTGTGATTCCTAAAGCAAGGATCTTACCACCAGGCCACCACAGTTCTGGAAAATATAATAAAAACTAAACATTGTAGACTATTTATTTTGATGGCGACCTATATCTAGACCATCTCGTCGAAAAAGTCTATTTTATGGACAAAAATATATTATATGTATAATTCAGAATGCTTAAATTTTAATATACCTTCCGTATTATAAAGATCCTACTTGAACGAAGAAATTATATCGTCATTTGATTAAGAATGTCTTTTCTTGCTTCCACCAGCATTTAAGACATTCATTGCAGATTTTTAAATATAATTTGTGTGTTAAGTGTTGTTGCTATTGTTTTAATTTCATTTTTATTTTCTCTCCTTTCTGTAATATAATTCTTCTTTAAACTGAGAGGGGTTTGTGTAACCGTGAACCTTATCTGGCCGGTTCCCTCCCGGTGGATTCATAATAATGTGCCCTCCGACAAATGTATTTTACTCTATCTCAGTTGTTTTACGATACTAAGAGGATTCGGGATATTAATTCGGAATTTAATTCGTTTCTCATTATCTTCACTTTTTCAGGAGAGTACAAATTTCAGCCGTGTTCGCATTTAAATCAAAGCAATATGTAACGCGGAAGAAATCGCTTGGTTAGCAGTTGTTTAGGTCAGTACAACCTATTGTTCTACCACAAATGCAGTGGAGAAATGCAATGGCTCGTCCATTCAGAAAGGGATAATACAGCAAAAGATATTAAAAAACTGCATGAACTCAGAATTTTTAGGTTTAATTTGGGTTCTTTTTTCGAATTTTTATCATTTTAAATATAAATTAATTTAATTACTTAGTAATTTAGCTAATACATTAGCTAAATCAGTGGCACATTTTTACCAGTATTCTATGTCCGAAAGCTATTAACTGCCCTCTAGCAAAAGAAGATCTATCCGTTTGTAATATGAGAGCAGTAAGGTCACTTACACTGGCTGGTACTATCCACTTGATTGGTGGAAATAGATCAGTCTTACTATAGTATGATAGTTGAAGTTGAGAATATTGGGGGGGTAAATATGCGCTGTATCATATCTTCCAGATTGCCACTTTTGAAATTAAAAACAATCTACTTAAGGGACATACGACTCTTAAACCTCGAAACAATAAGGGGAAATTGTCAAATTCGATACATTATATCTCTGAAACAATGCAGTCCACAAACTCAAAATTTTTTTCTATAAAAATATCTGTTTTTTTATCTTATAGTACGCACATTTTCAAATCTTTATATTGGTACGCATTTTTTGAGAAAGTAATAAATATGGGTATAATTTTTGGAGAAAAAATGAGATATTAACCTTGCGCGCATGATTACGGATAAAATATTTGTCTAAACGCAATATTTTGGGTATCTAAGTAATCCAAACAATCTGTTTAAGAAACTGAACGTTTATTTATTAACATTTAAATTTAATTTCTATTTTATATACCAATTTAAAATAAAAATGTTAAAAATTGTTAAAATTACAACTTTTCACCCCCCCCCCCAAAAAAAAAACTTCTTTGGAGAAAATATGTACAAAAATGCGGTTCAATTTGTAGAACATAGCAGAACACATATTCAGTGCAAATGTTATGTAAAAATATTCAATAGTTTTTGAGATATCGTGCGCGCAATGTCAAAAACACACATTTTGAGATATAGCGCTTTAAAGATATGGTCATATTCAATGTTTACGTTGAACAGCTGATACATTTTTCTTCATAACTTTCATAATTATGGGAATTTTTTAACGCGGATTGTTTTAAATTGTTTAGAAAAGACAGAGAAATAATATATTTTTCTTTTCATAAAATTGAAAATTTTCGAGGTTTAACAGTCGTATGTCCCCTTAAATAATCGCTAGAAAATTTCATTGCAAATATTATAAACATGTAACTATAGCCCTCCGTTAGTCAAGAGCGATGCCTAAGGTCCTTTGGGTATATTTTGCGTTCCTCCTTAAACTCAACTGGCTGCTGTTTAGCGCCTTCAGCCTTCAAAGACTTTCGGCAGTGGGGATTCAAGAAATTTTGGCTTCAGACACCCGTCTCCGAAGACCGAAAGCCTCAATTCCGATCTCCTAGATTGTCGTGATCAAAGTTCCCTTTCCCCTCTCTATTTATTTATTTTATTTTATTCACTTATCCCTTTATGTCACGGTGTTACATATCTGCAACAAACCCAAAAAGTTACTTTCTTCTCCACAGTAAGCTGTGCAAGCCGATTTCATTGGTTGCTGCAACACTGTCACAGTGTAGTTAACACAAATTGCCCATATATTCCCCACCAGATGGCAATACTGAAGTGATTTTTATAAACAAAATTTCAGTTGACGCTTAAAAATTTGCACATAGTTGCTCCTGAAATTACTAAGGAATTTAGAGAAGTTAAAAAAAGTGGGCACATCCATTTGTGACAAATGTGGTGAAGGTCTTTGTTAAAACAAAATTAAGAAATGTTTTAAAAATTTTCATCTAAACTGAAATTTTGAATTTTCCATGCCATTTTGCATTATGTTGCAGAAATGAAACAAACACTTTTTTTAAAAATAATTTTTTTATTTTAACGTGCTAAATATTTTTCAAATATTTTTTACGTAGTTAGAATGATGTATTCCAACATCTGAGTAATTTTTTTTTCAAATCGGAGTTATTGCGATATAAAGGATTATTTTAGGTTGTATAATATAGAAATTGTTCAACATAAAAAGTTTTTACGTGATGAATGAATTTCCTTCAAAAATTGTGAATGATTGTCTAAAATCACTTTATTTTTCTGGTATAATGATGGACTTAAAAAAGTGCAATCTTTTTAGAGCCCATTAGACGAAAACGATTTCCAAGAAATCTGGTAGATGCTTTTGCATCATCGTGGAAATAAAATAATGCGCACAGAAACGAATATACTTTAAATACTAAATTACTAAAAGTAATGATAAAGATTATGCATAAAAAGGAGCGTGTGATCTGAAATATCGCCAGGACTAACGTCAAGCATATAATAACTACGCCGAATGAAGAATAAAGAAAGAAAAAATCATTTTAAAAATCTGTATGACAACATAAACATTCTCATTTTAGAGCTCAAGAAAATAGATATCAAAAATCATTTCTTAATTTGGCAAAATAACGGGAATTGATTTGGAAATGGGAACTCTACTGTACAGAACATTCAGCTTATTATTTAATAATTTTACTGCACGTCTTCCAGGATATTATAAAAAATGTTTCGGATGGAGTCGTTTAATATCACTAAAATCCCACGATTTGAAACAGAAGAACGGTCCAAGCACTATTAAAACCATCTTATCCAGAAAGAGTGAAAAAAAAGTCCGTTTGCGTAAACATCCCATTTCATTGCAGCGCAACTTCTCCTCATATCCCCCAAGAAAACCTCTGTCGTCTGCATTCTTTCTTACTTTATGCGCACGCATATAAATATACGAAACACGTGCATAATCTACGGTAACTGCTTTTCAGCCGAAAAGCTAAGTCGTAAAATTTACTATTATGTCTCGTATTATCCATAAAGCTAGCTTTTTCTGAAAATGATACCCATTGTTGCAGAAAGTAACAATAAAATCAAACACTCCCCACTCAGAACCGAAGCTTTCCAAACACTTTAAGACGAAATTGAATTCCGGAGAAAGGGATTATTATCCCTGGACGCGGGAGTTTAAGAGGGAAAATATTCCTCGGTGTTTCTATAATTTCGTCTGTTCCGAAGATGGATTGGGAAGTGCATTAATCGGTTTAAAGATTGTAGTTTTTCATCAATAAGCAGAATGTGTTTTCGAATACGTTTGTTACC